>JAVJIF010030765.1:0-255517 GCA_038442645.1 Agave tequilana | reverse complement strand
AAAATTGAATACCAATCGAAATTGATACTATTTGAAGTGTAAGCATACATATATAAAAATATATATGAGTATACGAAAAAAAATGTCAATAGTGATACCATTGAAAAGATCCAATGATACCAATTGAAAACACAATAAGATCAAGTGTATAACTCATATTACCTTCCACCCATTTCATGCACATATTTAAAAGGATTTTCAATAAGAAGCATACAAGGCATGGTCGCCCAACCAACAGTCCTTTAATGGATAGGGTTTTCAAAAATAGATTTGAAAATATCGTATGTTAGAAAAACTCTACTATAATGAAGAATACAAACTAGTTTTAAGAAAAATTTGAAAACTAATACGAAATCCTTCAAGTGAGAATAAAACAAAATTATAATCCATAAAACATGAAAATCACTAAACCAATGTCACTCAAAATCTATATAGCACATATAATACTCATAAAAATAAAATCATGAGAAAACATCAAGAATATGAGTGTACAAGTTTTGTGAAAGACAAGTCATGAAAATAGGCAATCAAATTCAAATACAAAATTCCTTAAAAACATCAAAACTAGAATTCCTTCAAGGTATATGTATGTCATGTACAAACTACCATATACATACATATCTAAATATAAACGAGTCCACAAAAGTATATGCATGAAGGCAAGTGGCTCAGGAGGTATATGTATAGCTATTAATTTGGACAAAATAGACATATACATGAAGAGAAACATAGACATGAAAAACATGTACAATATGGGAATACAAGTCAAATGCATGATATCTTAAAAACTAGGCTATACTAGTACATCTAATAAGTACAAATGAGCGTCCAAGCACAAACATATAATAGTCTATTTGTAGCTCACTAGTTGTATAAGTATATATCCAAGTCTTAATGAAAACAAACACCTAAAATATAAAAACATGAAGCATAGAAATCAAAACGAAAACTTATATGATCATTATGGCAAATGCACATGCATTAGATCTAGGACAAACATACTAGTTAAACTAAAGTGAGAACTCAAAGATATAAATTCATATAAAACATGAGTGTCTCAATTACTAATCATGTATATCACTATTCTAATAACATGGCATATGACATAATGAACATTAAAACATGACTGCTAGAAATCAACAATAAGATAAGCATGTAAACATAATGGGAGTTAGAGATTGTTACCAAAACCTATGAGGGCAACTCTCCAAGTCTCCAAAATAAGGTGGTCCTCCCACCAAACTCCCCTTGAAAGTGATGCATCTAAATTGTCCTTTTTAAGCTCGGAACGCATCCACCTCAAGGCACCATTGCTCTCACGTCATGCGAGAGCCCACACCTACATCAAAAATCATAGGGGTGGTCTTTGGTACCTATACTCTTTTGGGTCCATGGGGGTTAGCTCCTTTCCTAACCCAAACAAACTTATTTGCTAAATTAGAGTCATTTATCTTATCATAATAAAATTTAGCAAGGTGGCCCTTACGTCCACAATGTGTACAAGTGTACACATGAGCATACATAGTGTTGTGTGCATGAACGTGCGAAGCATGTGTATACCGTGTATGGTGTGCATGCATGAAAGGAACTTGTTTCTTTCGAAACATAGATTCCAAACGTGTATGATTCATGGCACAATGGCTCAAAGTGGAGCCCAAACAATCCACACTTTTCTTCAAAAAATTTATATCATTTTTAATACTTGAAGATAAAGTGGAGCATGCAATAGGTAAGCTAGGTGAAGCTACACTAGCATGCAAACATGAGAATCTAAATCATTTTTCAAAGAAGCGTTTTTCTTTAAACAATCTTTCAATTCTTGTGAAATCAAATTTATTTTATTTTTCAAAGAATTATTCTCTTTTAATACAAAATCAAGTTTTGAGTTAAATTCTCATTTTTCTTCAAAACATATTCACAATCATTTTTACTTTTCAAATTTTGTTTTCATTAAGTGCAAGATCAAGTTGGGATTTAAGCGAGTCACTTTCACTTGAATCTCATCCCTTTCTTGCAAAACAATCTCAAGTTTAGAAGATAAATTTTTATTTTCTTCTTTTAAATCAAGACTTTCCTTTTTCAAAAGTTTGTATTTTGAAATCAAATTTTCACAATTTTTAGCAAGTTCATCATTCATGGCTTGTGCCTCTAAACACTCATTGCAATAGGAACTAGTGCTAGCATCTAGTTGAGTTTCCGATTGTACCTCAAGGGAGTCATTCCCTTGGACCATGAAGCAATGTTCGTCGGACTTGTTTCTCCTAGATCTCCTCTTCTTATCGATAAGCATTGGTAGCTCAGGAGATGTCAAAATGCTCCATACTGAAAAATCGGACTCATAGTGAGAAAACACATGTAAATATTCTTTATCAAGAGATGCTTTAAGTGCCTTTAGGGCTAGCGCATTGGCCTTTATATGCCTGCTATCACTAAGGTAGGATTCCTTGGTAATGGTAAGGTAACTCTGTAACCTAGGGTTTTTAAATGACAACTCATCAAAACCTTCCATATATCAAGTCTAAAGATATCAAACATGGGAGGGACATCCATGAGTGCAAACAATATGTGTGCAAATGCAAATATAGATTAGCAAAATCAAGATCACACTCCTAGGTGATTAAACCTAATATCAAGAGCATAGGCTCTGATACTAATTGAAAGTACACCTAGAGGGGGGGTGAATAGGTGTACGGCTAATCTAATGAACAAAATGCGAAAATTAAAAACTTAATTGCAACAAGACTTAATGCAACCAAGGAGTGTAGCCGAATTTCCGCTGAAGGGCTCTGGACTAACTGCTCTTGATTCCTCTGAATAAGAGTTGAGGCGCTATATGAAGCTCTCGTGGTTAAACACAAGTGAGGCACACACAAACAAGCCAAGCATATAGTATATGAATGTGCAATATGAAATGATGGAAGGCACAATATAAAAGAGAGAGAGAGTTAGAGTCAATAGATCAACACAAATACCGAGATTTATTTCGAGGTTCGAGCACCCAGCTCTACGTCCCCGCCTTCACACAGAAGGATTTCCACTAACTTGTCCACACAGGACTCCCACGCAGAGAACCTCCACTGAGGATTTGGGGCAATACAATAACCGGGAGTACACAACTCCTCTCTTTACAAACACAACCTCTACACTTAGAGGTTAGGGACAAAGCCACCACAAAACTCAATCAACCTCACAAATGAGGGATGGGCACAAAGCTAACAACCAATCAACCTCTCACTGGAGGGATAGGGTACAAAGCCACCACTCCAAAATCAACCTCTACCCAAGAGGGATAACATAAAGTAGGAGGGTTTACAACTTAGTAATCAAAAGACCACAAACCATTTCTTTTCCCACAAAAACAAAGATCCTATAGATAGGATAGAATAATAAGCTCAAGTGTGAGAAAAACCAAAGGAATGGAAAATAAATACTCAAAGAAAATCCTTGGGAAAAATAAGAAATAAGGATGAAGAAGATGAACCAAAAACACTTTTCCCAAAATCACTTTTCTTTGATTTTCCAAACCCTAAAAAACACTAAATCAAGTGTAAACTTTAGAGCCCAAAACTTCTTTTTGATTGCTGCAAAAACACTAGTAAGATAAGAAATAAGCTCTCAAAATTCTTGTTAAAAACTATTAAGAGAAACCCAATTTATAGGCATTTGAAAAAACTAGCCGTTGGCAGCAATTATGGTCAGAATTGACCATCCGGTCGACCGGCCCACGGCCGAAATTTGACCGTTGCCAACATCCGGTCGACCGCCGGTCGACCGTCCTTACCCGAGAGTAAGGATGCTACAATCGGTCGACCGCACGGTCGATCGACCAAACCAAATGGCCTTGTGCACATTTTGTACACATATGGTCGACCGTTCTGGTCGACCGGCTCCTAGTCTGGTCGACCGGTCGGTCGACCGCCAGGGTCTGGCAGAAATATTTTAGTACTTGAAAAACTTGGTTTTTAATCATCAAATAAATTCCATAATTTCTCTAAAAATCCACAAAATAAATTCTTATATTTTCTTTGAAATATAAACTTGTTTGAGTAAAAATCAAACCAAGTTACAAACATTTTGAACTCTTTTTTGTTATGAAAATTTTACCGAAAACCAAATTCCGTATTTTCTAGAACTTGAATTTTTGAATTGAAAATTCGTTTTGTCCAAAACTCATCCAAACACAAAAACATGATACTTAAACAACTTGAAGCATATTGTATATGGATATAATCCAATATACATGAAATATATATATATATATATATATATATATATATATATATATATAATATATATATATATATATATATATATATATATATATATATATATATCAATGTTTTTGACTTAAAATCTAAAAATATGTTTTGTTAAAATACCAAACTCCAAACTCATGAAATAGACTATCAAACTAAGCTTGTTTAAATAGTTGAAGTATACATGTATATAGAACAAATCTAATATACATTAAACCATGTAAACTTATTTTGATTCTATCTATTCATGAAAACCAAGATTGGTTAAACCAAAAACCGAAACCAAAACCAAAACATGAAACGTGTGTGTGTTAAGAACTTGAGCATATCACACTATCTAATCTTTAACAAATGGATCTAAACTATAACCTAAACAATGTACCGAAGTCTTCTTATAGAGCGCTGTCTCCAAGTCGACTCGATCCAAACGTGATCCACCGAGTTGACTCCAACGAGTGCTAGATATAAACTTTGACGCTCGGGCTCTTGAATCACCATGTGAAAGCTCCAAAACACCTTTGTTGAAGCTAATCACCTACTAATATCTTGATTAGAGATCTGAACTAAACATTACAAGATTATTAGTAAACATAACTACATGAGTTAATCATCATCAAAATTAGAGTGGAAGGCCTCTGGGCCAACATCAAAGTAGACGCTTTCCCCTTTGAGTCTTCGATCACGTTGGCCTTGGCTTTATAGGAGTTCTTACTGCTCTTTTTCTCAGATTTTGGTTGTCCTCCTCAATTTGAAGCCTCACAATGAGATCTTCCAACTTCACCTCCTTGCGCTTGTGCTTCAGGTAGTTCTTGAAATCTCTCCATGCAGGTGGGAGTTTCTCCATGATAGTAGCAACCTGAAAAGTTTCAGGTAAATTCATACCTCCGGCCTCTATTTCGTGCAAGATAAGTTGGAACTCTTACACCAGACTGATCACAGTCTTGTTATCCACCATTTTGTACTCCAGAAATCGTCCTACGATGAACTTCTTGGTACCGGTATCCTCAGTCTTGTACTTCTTATCAAGACTGGCCCATAACTTCTTTGCCATTGTGATTGGACTGTAGATATTGTAAAGAGAGTCATCCAGTCCATTCAAAATATAGTTTCAGAAAAGGAAGTCACCTTGAGTCTATGCATCGATTGCAAGGACTGAGTCCCGATCAGTTCCGGGTTCTGGTGATCCTTTTATAGGAATTTGACCAGATGCAGAGCAGTCAAGTAGAAGAGCATCTTCTGTTGCCACCTCTTGAATTCTGTGCCATCAAATTTTTCTGGCTTCTCCGGCTTCGGGTTAGAAAGTAGAGTAGGCATGAAAGTTTGGATCTGCATGTTTGGTGCCTTACTTGAACTGTCTTGATTAGTCTCAAACATTTTTTGTAAGTTCAAGCAAAACAAAAGTAAGAAACTTCAAATAATTGTCTTAAGATTGATAATTTCTAGGATCAATCTGACAACTAATCAATATCACTGATCTAATTGGTCAGGTCGGTGAATATCAGGTGGGAGATTTTTGTTCAATAGAACGTTCCTTAATTAAAGAACCACCTTTCAATTACCTTCCTTGGTTAGACACTAATTAGACTGGTATAAGTCAGTCTCAATATACTGAATATCAATATAACCCCTATATAAAGAAAATTAATTCACTTATACAGTACTTAGAGTGAGGTACGCTTATAGCGAATCTCCTTAAGACAATTACGTCCCCCGCAACGGTGCTAACGGGTTACTAGACGCTGGTCTCCCAAGATACAACACTCCTTCACGGTATTTGGATAACACTACCAAATCACCGTATGGTCGAACCGTAGTTAACCAGTACTTTCACAGGATTATCAAAGCAGCAGGACCAAGACAAAATTTAGGGAGAATATTTGTCTTTACTTTGGAGGAGCACCCACTGTAGAGAAAGGAGGAAGGTAGAAGAATATTCTTCTTTGGAAGTCACAGATTCAGACAATAATTCTATTAAAAGATCTGTTGAATTATCTGAGCCTTCTTTCAGAAGGAATTTTAGAATCAGTTGGATGTTGCTTCGGAATCCGAGTTGCAGAATTCCCACTTCCTATTGGAAGTCACTTTGAACCTGAGTTGTAGAGATCTTACTTCAGAAGTCGCTTTGGAATCCGAGTTGTAGAATTCTCACTTCCTGTTGGAAGTCACTTTGAACCTGAGTTGCAGAGATCTCACTTCAGAATGCAGAAGATTGATTTCTGTGTTTGTTTGAGAGAAGCGGAGCGCTATATATAGCGCTCCGGGAGGGGTAAAATGGTCTGAACCCAACCGAACGGTTGCAACGGCTCGGTCTGAACCGTTTCAACGGTTCACTTGAACCCGAACCCGAGCCCATCTACAACACTCCTTCACAGTATTTGGATAGCACTACAAAATCATCGTATGGTCGAACCGTAGTTAACCAGTACCTTCACAGAATTATCAAAGCAGCTGGACCAAGACAAATTTCAGGGAGAATATTTGTCTTTACTTTGGAGGAGCACCCACTATAGACAAATTTCAGGGAGAATATTTGTCTTTTACTTTGGAGGAGCACCCACTGTAGAGAAAGGAGGAAGGTAGAAGAATATTCTTCTTTGGTTCTTCTTTGGAAGTCACAGATTCAGACAACAATTCTATTAAAAAATCTGTTGAATTTTCTGAGCCTTCTTGAAAGAAGGAATTTCAGAATCAGTTGGAAGTCGTTTCGGAATCCGAGTTGCAGAATTCCCACTTCCTATTGGAAGTTCAAAGCACTTTGAACCTGAGCTGAGTTGCAGAGATCTCACTTCAGAATGCTGGGAGGGCTAAAATGGTCTGAACCTAACCGAACGATTGCAACGGTGATTCTGAACCGTTGCAACAGTTCACCCGAGCCCGAACCCGTCTCTGGCACCGGGGCCAGCCGGTCACCACCACTGGCTGTGCGCGGGCATGATTTCTCCCTAATTGTGCGCGAAAACTCCAAGTACCCAAAGAGCACACCCTTTGTTTCCAATTTTCTCTATTTAAACACTTCAAACTTCCATCCCATGGTCAATGTGGACTAAATGATTTTAGTTACCTTTAGTCCCCATTTGGCTTTGAATTAGATAAATTTTAGACTTGAATATCTCATTCATTTGAAGTCGGAATTGAACATGTGAATATACCACGTTCATCCCAATGAAACGAGAACACACTCCAATCATTATCCAATTGATTCTATCAACGGATCTCGCCGTAATTCAACTCAAAAGATTCGCATATATTCTTCATATTTCCCAACATATATACAAATTAATAAAATGCAAGCATAGCACTATAAATTGACAGCTCGCAAGCTACTGCTACAAACTCTACATGTATATAAACCCCACCAACTGCTACCGTCTGCTCGAACTCCCTCACTTGCCAAAAACAACAACCACACAAAGTGAGCAACAAAAAAAAAAAGAAACGGAAAAAAAAATGGAGCGTTACAGAGTTGGAGCAAGTTTTAACGACTCAAATCTCTCTCCAAGATGCTCCTCTTTCGAATCAAAACCCTCCTCCCAAATCTCTCGCCCCCCAAAACCCCCCATCTCCTCCTATCTCGGCCGCCGCATCGTCGATGATGCCGAGATCAGCATATTCGACGCTGAGCGCTATTTCAACGAAGGCATCGTCCGAAAAAGACCAATATCACTCTCAACGGAATCAGCAACATCGACAGCTACGAGACTTCAACAAATCCAAGAGACTCGTCGGTCTCGTCAGTCGACGTGTACGGCCGTAACTGGCGTGACCGGTCGTCTCGGGCCACACCGACTGCCTCGTCAGAGGCCAGCTGGAACAGCCAGTCTGGCCTGCTGTCAAATCCTCGAAATTCTGTTGCTGTGAGTGTGAGAGCTTTCCCTTCAAATGAGAAGAGAAAGGGGTCGGCTCATTCTTTTTCGGCCGGCAGGAGATTTTTTGGCCGAAACTGTCCCTGTTACGGCAAGAAATCGGTCGATGTCGAAGAGAAGTACGCGGAGCCGAAAAGCCCGGTTCGGTTCAGTTCGGAGAAAATTAGTACCGTGATAGCTACGAATAGTTTTGATGGTGCGGCTGCCAAAGAAGTGGAGGAAGTGGCAAAGTTGAAAATACCAAGTGGAATCTGGGCGAAAGATCATCCCGAGCTTTTCTCACGGAGAAGCCTTTACCGGCGGAGATCGGTAACCGGATTGTCAACTCCGGCCGACCGTTCGTTGAGTCGGCCGGCTTCTCCTTCCCCATATTGGCCCCGCTGCCACCGGCGATCGCCGGCGGGTATGAACCAGCACGTGACTCCCTGGAGGTGTTCCAGCCGTCGGACGAGCTGGTGAAGTTACGGCGGTCGGCGGAGTTCACCCGTCGGCCAACCCCGACGGGTGCTGGCGACGATGATGTGGCGAGCGACACTAGCTCGGACTTGTTCGAGATTGAGAGCCTCTCGACGCACTCGGCGTACCGCCGCCGCGACTCACTGGACGAGTTTCCGAAGCTGTCGGGGAATACCGCGGCCGCGGCCGAAGCCGCGGCCGCCGCCGCCGGGATTCTCCAGTTTCGGCGGAGCCTCGAGGAGACCACGGCCTCGATCGCGCCCAGCGAGTGTTATGCGCCGAGCGAGGTGAGTGTCGAGTGGAGTGTGACGACGGCCGAGGGCGGGTTCGACCGGGCCAGCGTGGCGAATTTCTCGAGCGCGGCCTCGGACTACGACGAGGCCCGGTTCCTTCAGACCGAGCACGACCGGTTCGGGGCCGCGATGATGGCGGGAAAAGGAGGAGGGAACAAGAAGAAGGGAATCGGAGGGGGGCTGCTCAGCTGCCGGTGTGAGAATTCAGTTAACGTTGGTCCGAGCCCGGTTCGGGTTGGGCCGGAACAGCGGCGAGCCGGCACTGGGGTGTTCGCCGTCGAAGCGGACCGGTGCTGGGAACGTCAAGGTTCGCGCTGGAGAAGGCCGAGTTCGTGCGGTCTCACTCGGCTCGATTGAACGGGGCGGTTCAGACAAGATAAGCCCTGCATCTACTCGCTGTCATGGGTATGGTATTTTGATGTGCAATTTATGTGATTCGGTGGCTATTGTGTCTATTGCTATCCTATTTAGTTTGTTAGTGAGTTTCCTTAAAAGATGTGTAAAGTTGAAACTGTACCGATTTCTTCAGCCTTTTTTTTTTTTTTTTTTTTTGAGTTTTCTTGTTTATACAATCTGTGGCAGATGCAGAATTTTTCTTCAACGAGGAACAGAAGCACATATCCTCTCTTTAAATTTTTTTTTTAATCAAGCCAATTCTCTGGTGTTTACGTGTTTAATATTTGTGACGAAACAGTTTCTATCGGAGGCCTTATATTAATTATTTATCACTAAAAAGGATAATAATTAGTTTTCTTTTTTAAATCAAATGTTTTATGTTTGGTCTTTGAAAAGTTTACATTCATATTTTGCTTCTTTTGTTTTTAATTAACATATTAATGATATTCAATCTATTATTTCAAAACAGAGTACTCAAAATTATTAAGAAATAGGAGTCATTTTAGAAATAATTTATTAAGAATAGAAAGTCATTTAGTCTTATTAGAAAAAGAACATCAAAGCAATTAATCGCAGTGTGAGGAAAATAATTGTTTTTCTTTTTTAGAGGGGGTCATTTTTAGAGAAATATTTATGCATTCTAGCTGAAAACTACAATATGAATGCTTTTAAATTTAGGAGGACACGAATCGAATTGAAACCATCTTTCTTCTTATTGAGTCAGAATCAAATTTGATCTTAATAGGATTTGTTCAACTAACTGTCAAAGTTTTTATAGTGATAGTTCAAATATTGTTTTCATGAAAATTTGTCAAAAATTCATACTTCATGTTTAGGATAAACTGTACAAAACCCCTCTTATTATTGGGGGTGTTGCGCAAAACCCCCATACACTACTAAAGCCTACAGATTGGCCACGGGGGTTAACTCCGTTAGTTTTGCTGTTAATAAAAAACACGTGCATAGCACTTAAAACCCTAATATCAATTAATGTCTGTTTTTTAATTACCACAATTAATTAACTACTAATCATTATTAAATAAATAACTAATAAATTAAACTTTTAATTAAAGGGTAGGCCCGCTCTCTCCCCTCCCCCTCCTCCCTCCTCTTTCCCGCTACAGATCTGACGGCGTCGAGGAGAGAGGACGACGACGATCCTGCCCCTTCTCCCTTCCCCCGGTCGCCCGATCGGAGTGGCGAGGAGGGAGGGAGGAGGTGGAAGCGGGCCCTCCCCTTCCTCTCTTCCCTCCTCCCCTTGGCTGTAACGCCCCGATCCCAATGATACGGGAACGTTACTGCAACGCATATACGTAGGTCAGATGGTGCCCCCACGTATATACGCTAAGCATTAAGTACAACAAGTATCAGAGTACAACACACAGCGTGGTATATTCATATGCCCACTTACAAAAGATAAATACAAAGCTATACAAGTTATGATAAGCAAAATCAGTTTACAAGTGTCCTTTATCACAACCCAAGTCCAAAATGAACCTATACAACCAAAAATACAAAAATGCTCACGAAATGGGTGGAGATCCCGTGAACCAAAAGGAAGAGTCGGCACGATGAGACTAGAGCTGGTCAGCCTGCTCAGAAAGATAGGCCCGGTCCTCTGTGGAAGGCTCCACTTCGTCCCAAGTCTCAGAATCTGAATATGCAAATCCAAAGGGTCAAGACATATAATAACAAATAAAAGATAGTCAAGTGACATAAGGATCATGAATAAAGGTAATGAAGTTACAATAAATAGCAATGAATAACAAGCGATGTAAACTCAATAAGGTAAGATCATATGCAATGAATCTATAGTTAATGTCTTATTATTATTACTCGTCTTACTGTGATATCTAGCTATGTGACCCAGCGTCCCAGAGCACATAGATCCATATCCTAGTGAAACAAGGTTGTTATTGGAAACAGCGGTTGTATCGACGAACTATGTTTACAGTGGGTCCCGTGCATACCCGGGACCACGGCCCAGGATTGTTCCGTTGCTTGAAGACGGAACCTGCCGCTAGGCTAACAGGAGGGTCTTATGTATGCCCTTGTCATGACAGTAAACAGGAAAGGGAGGAAGCACTCCCCTCGGTCCCCTGGAGTACCGCAGGTAAGACCGGAAAATATAGTGCACAACCTAATACCACTGTAAACACGAACACATATCGATATCCGCATATTTCCCCCGACCCATATGTAAGTTGGTGCTTTTTATGTAAAAGTCAAGTGTATCATGCTTAGTTTTAAGAGATGGCATGATAAGTGGTGATATTACTGTTTAACATGTCATGAAACGAGTATATGCAATAATAAGTCATGAGGTAACAAGAGATACATCCATCCAGTAATAGGTCATGTAGAGCCAGTATTGAAGCATGAACAAGCAAGATATAATACACATGTATCAAGTATAAGAACCAAATTCAGGACAGAAATTAACTATGACACACAGTCAGGATTAGTCGACTAGGGGTAAGGGTTAGTCGACTAATACTGGGATACAGAGAGTTAGAATTCTGTTTCAGGGAAAGTTAGTCGACTAGGGTAGGAAGGTTAGTCGACTAATAGGGAGTTCTAGTCGACTAATGGACACTTAAGTCGACTAAGTCTGCTGATACAGAAAGTTGGGTTTCTGGTCCAGGAAGGATTAGTCGACTAGGTAAATTTAGGAGTCGACTAATATGGGTTTCCAGAGAGTTTGTTAGTCGACTAATATTTGGGGCAAGTCGACTAATACTGGGTTTTTCCAGAAAACTAAGTTTCAGCTAAGTGTTCTAGTCGACTAGTTCCTATGATGAGTCGACTAATACTGTGAAGAACAGTGAGCAGATCAGAATTTCTGGAAGTGTGTTTGATGGTTCAATTCGTGGTTTTTGGTGACCTAGGTGTACAAGAAGTGTAGATATAAGTATTCTAGGGCTAATACAAGTCTTGGTGAGTGGAATACTCACTTGGGATAGGTTCAATTGTGACTCGATCCAAGGATGAGGATGATGGCTTCACTCCACACTTGTTGTTGAAGCTTGAGGTGAAGAAGTGCTCTTGGAGTTGCCTTGGGCTGGAGGGAAAGGTCTTGAAGTGATCTTGGAGCTAGGGTTCAGTTGTGGAAGGAGGAGATTATGGAGCTTCTCTTCTCTTGTTGAAGTGAAAGAGAGAAAAAGAGTGATTTGCAAATGAATAGGAATTTATAGTTTGGGATTTTTGTAAAGGGGTTGGAAATTGGATAGAAGTGAGGGGTTTTCTTGCAAAAGGAGGGGTGAGGTGAGTGTCCTCTCTTTGGCCACTTGGCCGGCTGTGGGAGAGGGAGAGAGTGAGTGGGGTTAGGTGAAGTGTGAGTGGGAAATGAGGTGGCACATGAGGTGGAAAAGGAATTTTGCAAATTTTGGAAAAATGTCCGAAATTCAAGTATCTCGGATTGGTCTGAAAATTTTACCAAAAATCAAGAAAAATATTTGAAGACTCATGGTGAAATCTGTTTGAAGAAATACTGTATAGATTTTTAATTAAAAATCCCGGAATCAGTTATTTACCGACTCCGAAAGAATTTTCATAAATTTATAAAATTCTCAGAAAAAGAGTATAAGCAGGAAATATGATTCTAAGCAATAAAGTCTAAAGGACTTTCTAAAAATTCCTAACAGTTTGGAAGATAAAAATTCGGAAATCGGTCAGCGATACTGGCCGACACCGGTCTTGAAGAAATTCATTTTAATTCCAGAAAATTTCAGAAAATCACAAAAAATCTAAAATATTGAAAAATGATATTTGAAATTAAAATCGGTCAAATACGGAAGGTACATCGGAAAATACGATCGAAAGACTGAATACGTAACTAAGTACGTATTCCGGGAGAGGGGTATTACAATCTACCCACCTTACAAAAATTTCGTCCTCGAAATTTCATAAGGTGAAAGATAACAGGAAAAGCAATAGATAGATATGGATACAAGGAAAGATAACGGTAGAAAAAGTAGAAGGGAAGAGTCTTACCCAATCAAGATGTGAAAAGATGAGGATAACGATCCCGGATAACGTCCTCTCGCTCCCAAGTGGCCTCTCCTGGCGCATGCCTGTTCCATGACACCAATACCAATGGAATAGCTCTGTTCTTCAGTGTCTTGACACTCCTATCCAGAATGGCCAACGGCTGCTCTTGGTATGATAAATCCGGTTGTAGCTCCAGCTCGGAATGATCCAGAATATGGCTGTCATCCCTGACATGCTTCCTCAACTGAGACACGTGGAAGACATTATGCACCCCGTCCAAAGATGGCGGTAATGCCAATCTATAGGACACATCTCCCACACGATCCAGGATCTCGAATGGGCCAATATACCTTGGACTTAGCTTCCCACGAGTACCGAACCGGATCACTCCCTTGGTAGGTGATATCCTCAAGAATACATGATCTCCAACCTGGAACTCCAATGGCCTTCTCCGAGTGTCTGCCCAACTCTTCTGCCTACTCTGAGCAGCCCTGAGATGATCTCTGATGACTCTGACTTTCTCTGTAGTCTGCATCAGAATCTCTGGTCCCAAAAGACTCCTCTCACCGACTTCATCCCAACAAATCGGTGATCGGCACTTCCTACCATACAATGCCTCAAAGGGTGCCATCTTAATACTTGCCTGGTAGCTGTTGTTATATGAAAACTCGGCCAAGTGAAGATGGTCTTCCCAAGATCCCCCAAAGTCAATCATGCAAGCCCTCAACATATCTTCAAGGATCTGGATAGTCCTCTCAGATTGTCCGTCTGTCTGAGGATGATAAGAAGTACTGAATTTCAGACGAGTTCCCAGACTTTCTTGGAGACTCTCCCAGAAATGAGATCTGAATCTGGTGTCTCTATCTGACACAATACTAACTGGAACTCCATGCAGACGAACCACCTCCTTCATATACTTATCTGCCAGAACCTCTGTTGACTGGCCTACCCTGAATGGTATGAAGTGAGCTGACTTGGTGAGGCGATCAACTATAACCCACACAGCATTATTACCCCTGGGACCCCGAGGTAATGCCGTCACAAAATCCATGGTGATATGCTCCCACTTCCATTCGGGTATCGGCAAAGGTTGAAGAAGTCCAGCTAGTCTCTGATGCTCGATCTTTATCTGCTGGCAAACCAAGCACTTGGCAACAAACTGGGCTATCTCCCTCTTCATAGCATTCCACCAAAAGTGCTTCTTCAGGTCCTGGTACATCTTGTTTCCCCCAGGGTGTATAGAATAAGCTGAACTGTGTGTTTCCTCCAAAATCTTCTGTCTGACTTCTCCTCGGGGAACACAAAGTCTATCTCCAAAATACAATGCACCATCTGGGTGAATGCAGATATCCGACCTCAATCCAGCCTCCACCTGAGCTCTGAATGTCTGCAATCTGGGGTCCTCCATCTGAGCTTCCTTGATCTCCTCTATCAATGATGACTGGATCTGTAAAGCCATGAACTGCCCGGCCTTATCACCTCCTTGCACTAACATCAAATCCAGTCTGATGAACTCCTGAATCAACTCCCTCTGCTGCGTGAGGTGGACTAGCACTCTGTTCTCTGGCATCCTGCTCAGTGCATCAGGAACGGTATTGACTTTGCCTGGATGATACTGCAAGTCAATATCATAGTCCGCCATAAGCTCCAACCACCTCCTCTGCCTCATATTCAACTCCTTCTGTGAGAAAATATACTTGAGGCTCTTGTGATCTGTGTATATCAACACTTTGTCTCCCAGAAGGTAGTGTCTCCAGATCTTCAAAGCAAATATCACAGCTGCCAACTCCAAGTCATGAGTTGGGTAATTCCTCTCATGAGGCTTCAACTGCCTAGATGCATATGCTATAACATGATCATGTTGCATAAGCACACACCCCAGGCCTTTACCTGATGCATCACAGAAAATGACCATCCCTCCTCTTCCTGAAGGAGTCCTCAAGATTGGAGCTGTGATAAGCCTCTGCTTCAACTGCTCAAATGCTGCATCACAATCTTCTGTCCATATGTATCTCTCCCCTTTTCTGGTGAGCCTGGTCAACGGAGCTGCAATCTAGAGAAATCCTGGACAAAGCGCCTGTAATATCCGGCTAGCCCAAGAAAACTCTTAATCTCAGTCACCGTCTTCGGAACTGGCCAATTCTGCACTGCCTGGACTTTACTAGGATCAACTGAAATTCCTTCTGCTGAAACTATGTGTCCAAGGAAAGCTATGCTGTCCAACCAGAATTCACACTTGCTCCTCTTGGCATGAAGCTGCTCCTGCTGGAGGGTCTGCAACACAATCCTCAAGTGTTCTGCATGCTCCTTGTCATTCCTTGAATAGATCAGGATGTCATCTATGAATACAACTACAAACTGATCTAGGTAAGGGGAGAACACTCGATTCATCAAATCCATGAAAACCGCAGGGGCATTGGTGACTCCGAAAGGCATAACTAGAAATTCATAGTGGCCATAACGGGTCCTGAATGCCGTCTTCGGAACATCCTCCTTCTTCACCCTCAGCTGATGGTAACCGACTGCAAATCTAACTTAGAAAATACACGGGCTCCATGGAGCTGATCAAACAAATCATCAATCCGGGGCAAGGGATACTTGTTCTTGATGGTGACCTTGTTCAACTCCCTATAATCAATACAAAGCCTCTTACCACCATCCTTCTTATTCGCCAAGAGCACTGGAGCTCCCCATGGTGAAGTGCTTGGCCGAATCAATCCCTTGTCCGAATACTCCTGCAGTTGCTTCTTCAAGATCTCCAACTCTGCCGGTGCCATCCTGTACGGAGCCTTGGATATAGGAGCTGCTCCTGGAATTGTATCAATGGAGAACTCAATTATCCTCTCCGGTGGAAACCCTGAGACCTCAGCAAAGACTTCTGGAAACTCATCCCACACTGGCACTCCCTTCAGAACCTCCGAAGTGGTCATCTGAATCTCCTTCTTAGCAGGCTTCACCTCTCCACTAAACTGGAACTCCGGCTGATGCGGGATTCTGAAATTGATCTTCCTTCCTCTACAGTCAATCACTGCATAGTACTGACTGAGCCAGGTCATGCCTAAGATTACGTCGTACCCTTTGGTGTCTAGTACGAGCATATCTATGGCCAAGGTCTTCCCACAAAGTTCCACTGGACAGTCAGCACAAACTCTAGAAGATATAACTACCCCATTCCCGGTACTTATCTCCCACTTGTGGTCTAAAGCCTTAACAGGTATGGAATGAACAGCCACAAAATGGTCGGAGATATAACAGTGGGATGCACCCGAATCGAAGAGAGCGAGAACAGGTATAGAATGAACTCTGATGTTACCTGTAATCACCTCCTCTGAAGCCTCAGCCTCCTCTGCTGTCAGGTTGTAGGCCTGACCTCTGCCACGCCCTGCTGCTGTCCGGGCTCCTCTCTGCACTGGGCGAGCAACATGCGGTGGAGGAAGGGGAAGAGCTCTCCTCATCACTGGTCCCTGGTGCCTCTGCCCAACTGGCCCTGGTAGTGCCCTCTGTCCATTCTGCCCTTGAGGTGCCGGCAAGGTTTGATTAGCAAACCCCATTCTCCTGTGAGGACAGGTCTCTACGGCATGGTCTCGTGCTCCACACACCAAACACAATCCATTTGCCCTCCGGCAATCCTGCTGAGAGTGTCCTGGTTTCTGGCAAAAGTTGCAGATAAGACCTGGTCGAGCCATCTGGTAAGGAACTGCTCTGAATGGTTGCCTGGCCTGAACCTTCGCTGCCCTGGACGGTCCTCCTCTACCCACCGGTACAAACGGCCTCTTCATGGCCTGGTCCTTCCTCTGATCTCCTTGCTTCTTCTCAAACCCACGCTCCACCTCTCGAGCGCTGGTGAGAACTTCTGCATAGGTCTTCAGATGATGGGGCATTAGGAACATCTGAATGTCCATTTGCAGACCTTGCTGGAACCGGCTTGCCCTCTGCTCCTCATCTGCTATCATGTACGGGGCGAAGCGACTCAACCTGAGAAATTCTGCAGCATACTCATCTACGGATCTATCCCCCTGTTGAAGCTTGATGAACTGCTCCTCCATGTCCTTCTGAGCAGTGGCGGGAAAGAACCTGCTATAAAAGCTCTTGGAGAACGTATCCCAAGAGATAGGCTTCTTCAAGCGAGCCTCCTCTGCAAGCCACCAAGTCCTGGCTATGTCCTTCAGCTGGATCTTTGCAACCTCCACTTGGTTCTCCTTAGGCACCCTGGCGGCGTTCAGCAGATCGGTGGTGTCTGTTAACCACTGTTCAGCCTCCAATGGCCTCTCGACTCCCGTGAATACGGCCGGCTGTAGCCGTCGGAAGTCTGAGATGCTCCCCGGCTTCTGCTCCTTCGGGGCTGCCAACTCCTGCCTGAGGAGCTCAGTCTGCTGATGCTGATTCTCCATCTGCTGTTGCTGGTTTCCCAGCATAGTCTGAATGATCCTCAGGATATCAGCACCCTCTCCTCCTACGGGTCCATTCGGTACTTGCCCGACATTGTTGCGACCCGAACGTCTCTCCATACCGAAAGGGATAAGATCTGGAATTGGAAACAAAGGGAAGGAGTTTAGGATACGAGGATCGAATCAAGGACGAAGTCAAGAAGGACTATATAACTTTGTACATTGTAGTTGGCATTAGCAAATCACTAGAATTTGCCACTTGGTTGTACTTTTAGGTTTGAGAGCCTAGGCTCTGATACCAACCTGTAACGCCCCGATCCCAATGATACGGGAACGTTACTGCAACGCATATACGTAGGTCAGATGGTGCCCCCACGTATATACGCTAAGCATTAAGTACAACAAGTATCAGAGTACAACACACAGCGTGGTATATTCATATGCCAACTTACAAAAGATAAATACAAAGCTATACAAGTTATGATAAGCAAAATCACTTTACAAGTGTCCTTTATCACAACCCAAGTCCAAAATGAAACCTATACAACCAAAAATACAAAAATGCTCACGAAATGGATGGAGATCCCGTGAACCAAAAGGAAGAGTCGGCACGATGAGACTAGAGCTGGTCAGCCTGCTCAGAAAGATAGGCCCGGTCCTCTGTGGAAGGCTCCACTTCGTCCCAAGTCTCAGAATCTGAATATGCAAATCCAAAGGGTCAAGACATATAATAACAAATAAAAGATAGTCAAGTGACATAAGGATCATGAATAAAGGTAATGAAGTTACAATAAATAGCAATGAATAACAAGCGATGTAAACTCAATAAGGTAAGATCATATGCAATGAATCTATAGTTAATGTCTTATTATTATTACTCGTCTTACTGTGATATCTAGCTATGTGACCCAGCGTCCCAGAGCACATAGATCCATATCCTAGTGAAACAAGGTTGTTATTGGAAACAGCGGTTGTATCGACGAACTATGTTTACAGTGGGTCCCGTGCATACCCGGGACCACGGCCCAGGATTGTTCCGTTGCTTGAAGACGGAACCTGCCGCTAGGCTAACAGGAGGGTCTTATGTATGCCCTTGTCATGACAGTAAACAGGAAAGGGAGGAAGCACTCCCCTCGGTCCCCTGGAGTACCGCAGGTAAGACCGGAAAATATAGTGCACAACCTAATACCACTGTAAACACGAACACATATCGATATCCGCATATTTCCCCCGACCCATATGTAAGTTGGTGCTTTTTATGTAAAAGTCAAGTGTATCATGCTTAGTTTTAAGAGATGGCATGATAAGTGGTGATATTACTGTTTAACATGTCATGAAACGAGTATATGCAATAATAAGTCATGAGGTAACAAGAGATACATCCATCCAGTAATAGGTCATGTAGAGCCAGTATTGAAGCATGAACAAGCAAGATATAATACACATGTATCAAGTATAAGAACCAAATTCAGAACAGAAATTAACTATGACACACAGTCAGGATTAGTCGACTAGGGGTAAGGGTTAGTCGACTAATACTGGGATACAGAGAGTTAGAATTCTGTTTCAGGGAAAGTTAGTCGACTAGGGTAGGAAGGTTAGTCGACTAATAGGGAGTTCTAGTCGACTAATGGACACTTAAGTCGACTAAGTCTGCTGATACAGAAAGTTGGGTTTCTGGTCCAGGAAGGATTAGTCGACTAGGTAAATTTAGGAGTCGACTAATATGGGTTTCCAGAGAGTTTGTTAGTCGACTAATATTTGGGGCAAGTCGACTAATACTGGGTTTTTCCAGAAAACTAAGTTTCAGCTAAGTGTTCTAGTCGACTAGTTCCTATGATGAGTCGACTAATACTGTGAAGAACAGTGAGCAGATCAGAATTTCTGGAAGTGTGTTTGATGGTTCAATTCGTGGTTTTTGGTGACCTAGGTGTACAAGAAGTGTAGATACAAGTATTCTAGGGCTAATACAAGTCTTGGTGAGTGGAATACTCACTTGGGATAGGTTCAATTGTGACTTGATCCAAGGATGAGGATGATGGCTTCACTCCACACTTGTTGTTGAAGCTTGAGGTGAAGAAGTGCTCTTGGAGTTACCTTGGGCTGGAGGGAAAGGTCTTGAAGTGATCTTGGAGCTAGGGTTCAGTTGTGGAAGGAGGAGATTATGGAGCTTCTCTTCTCTTGTTGAAGTGAAAGAGAGAAAAAGAGTGATTTGCAAATGAATAGGAATTTATAGTTGGGATTTTTGTAAAGGGGTTGGAAATTGGATAGAAGTGAGGGGTTTTCTTGCAAAAGGAGGGGTGAGGTGAGTGTCCTCTCTTTGGCCACTTGGCCGGCTGTGGAGAGGGAGAGAGTGAGTGGGGTTAGGTGAAGTGTGAGTGGGAAATGAGGTGGCACATGAGGTGGAAAAGGAATTTTGCAAATTTTGGAAAAATGTCCGAAATTCAAGTATCTCGGATTGGTCTGAAAATTTTACCAAAAATCAAGAAAAATATTTGAAGACTCATGGTGAAATCTGTTTGAAGAAATACTGTATAGATTTTTAATTAAAAATCCCGGAATCAGTTATTTACCGACTCCGAAAGAATTTTCATAAATTTATAAAATTCTCAGAAAAAGAGTATAAGCAGGAAATATGATTCTAAGCAATAAAGTCTAAAGGACTTTCTAAAAATTCCTAACAGTTTGGAAGATAAAAATTCAGAAATCGGTCAGCGATACTGGCCGACACCGGTCTTGAAGAAATTCATTTTAATTCCAGAAAATTCCAGAAAATCACAAAAATCTAAAATATTGAAAAATGATATTTGAAATTAAAATCGGTCAAATACGGAAGGTACATCGGAAAATACGATCGAAAGACTGAATACGTAACTAAGTACGTATTCCGGGAGAGGGGTATTACATTGGCCGCCCGATCTGAGCGGCGAGAGAGAGGAGAGGGAGGGGGGCATGCCTCCTCTCCCTCTTCCTCCTTGTCCCCGCCAGACTTGGCGGCAACGAGGATTAGGGGGAGGGACGGGAGGTGGGCCAGCTCCTCCCCCTCCTCCCTCCTCCCCTGGGTCGGGCAGCCAGGGCGAGACGAGAGGAGGGGAGGGGTGCGGGTCGCACCTCCTTTAATTATTTGTTTAAATTAATAATTAATTATTTAGTATTTAATTAATTATGATTTTTAAGAAAAATATAGTTTAATTGATAATTAGGATTTTACGTGCTGCTTTTATTAACTGCAAACTGGCGGAGTTAGCTCCACGGGACAGTCTGCAGGTTTTGATAGTGTAGGGGGTTTTGTACAATATGCCCAATAGTACAGAGGGTTTTGCGCAATTTACTCATGTATGTTTATATTAATAACTTTTGCTTTCTATTTAATCTACATGATTTATTCCTAAAAATAATAAATTACTATCTAAAAGTGTATTATAATAAGTTTCATTAGATAACTTTCTACATGTGTGGTGCACGCGTAGCCCTTTTATGTCTCAAGATACATGGATTGTGATTAAATTTCTAGTAAGACTGATCAATTAAAAATAAAAAAAATGTTATATTTATGAACTAACATTATCCCAACACTCAATAAAATATGAACTAACATAATCCCTACACTCAATAAAATA
This sequence comes from Agave tequilana, assembly GCA_038442645.1. Taxonomy (NCBI): domain Eukaryota; kingdom Viridiplantae; phylum Streptophyta; class Magnoliopsida; order Asparagales; family Asparagaceae; genus Agave; species Agave tequilana. The sequence goes on along the minus strand of JAVJIF010030765.1, from coordinate 234,255 downwards.
ACATGAATCACAAACAGAATAAAATTTAGTGACATCAACAACGAATTAATAACTTCAACAAAATAATAAATTTTCTTGGATTTGAGGCCGTGACTCGGGGGACGGATGTGACACATAATTCAATTGTAATTGCCGCTCCAAGAATTCACATTGTACATCCTACTAGTGGAGATTACAAGATTGTTAATACAATGATCGTTTAGGTTGTCACATAAATCATTTTTGTGATTGCTGTCGACTTTTTGATTTGTTGACATCTCGCAAACTCTCCCATTGAGCTTGATTAAAACGGCATGATACTTCCTTTTGCCGTGAAAGGTTACAAGTTTAATCTCTAGTCTGTGTGAAATTGTAACGCCCCGATCCCGCTGGTACAGAGACGTTACTGTGAGGTATATACGCAGTTTGGAAATACCCTCACGTATATACGCTAAGCATCATACATGTAACAATCAGAATACGGAAGCACAGAGGTAATATACATTCCAACACAATAGTACAATTACAAAGTTATCACATAATGTGATACAATATTACAAGAACATTATTACATCACCAATAGGCCCAAATGCGAGAATACAAAGTGATATACAATCATGAAGTGTACTAAAGGCTCTCACGAATCACAAAAGGAAAACTCGAGAGCCGAGCAGGGGTCTTGAAGAGGATAGGGTCTTAGAGGGTCTGCCGATGATCCACGCTTCCGCTGCGCATCTCTGATCAGTAACCGGGAGAATTCACAAGCTCCAATCCCCGAGATCTGAATATGAGGATCTAGGGAGTTAGAACTCCCTAGCGAGTGGTGTGACGAATGCCAAGTGGCGTGTAAGAATAAGCACACATGTATCGATAAATCCATGTCATAAGCATGTATTGAAAACCATGCACATGTATACAGGAGCAGATAGAGAGATAGTAAATGATATCAAGTAGGAAATATGTATGGTATAATATAATAAGATCATGAGACTAGTGGAATAGAACACAAGTGGTAAACTAAAATATAAATGTATATAATATAATAATAATAATAAACCAGAAACTCTAAGTAAAACCTGATGAAAGCCAATGCGGCAAAACTAGTGGTACAAACTCCGTTTACGACTCCATGTGATAAGTACATGGAAAGAATAATCTAAATAAAGAAACCCTCATCTATATACCTTTATCAGATGTCACCGTAATCCGAGCACATGCAGCCCGAGTTGCAAAACCACACAACGAATTGTATATTAGCATCTTATTATAATTGGTGCCGTCTAAGTTGTAGCTTTTAATATGCGCCCCATTTCACATACTTCCACTTACAACTTATAGAGTAAGTTATTTGGAAACTGATGGAGTTCGATGAACCATGTTTAGAATGGGCCCCGTACTTGTCCGGGACAACGATCCAGGAGTATCTGGTGCTGAGCTAGAAGGTACCGCTAGTACCAGGACTTATTGTACGCCCGAACAGTAATAGGGTATCGCAGATCCCATAGAAATAGGCATAGGGTTTGTGCATACCCGGCAGGAATAACGAGGAGTAGTGGTGTCCGTACACCCCACGGAATCCCTGGTGGCCGCCAGGTGATCTCTCAAATATGTTGCTACATGTGACGCGATATGACCACCATAAACATGAAATTGTTCGAGACCCATCAGTTTCCCCAAACCTGACACAAGTTGTCTTTTATTTTGTAATTATCATTTTATGGGAATAGCAGGAGCAGGACAGGTTCAGGAAATCTGGAGTACATGTATAACAGGAATACAGGTGACTGTATATAATACAGGATAACAGGTATAGGATTCTCGTAAATGTGGTACTCACAGGTTAGGTATTGACATGACAGGTGACAGGTGATAAGTGATATCATTACAAGTAGTAACACATCAGATGTCAAGTGATACAGACAGGTGTCATATAATAGCATGTAGATGTCAGTTAATAGTACGGCAAGTGTTAGTACATTAAGAGAAAACATGTCAAGTGATAGCGTAACAACCAAGCACAATCAACGGAGCAGAGCAAGCTGGAGGCATGAACAACGAACATTGTTTAGTCACTAATGTGCTTGGCAGAGTTACCGGACGACTCGACTTAAAATGCGAGTCTAAAATCCGGTAGCATCCCGCCTAGGTGAATCTAGTGAATAAAGCGCTGGGCACTAAACATGCCTATCAGGTGATGCTTAAAATGGAACTAGCCGTTAATAAACCTCAGAGAGATTAATCCCGGAGGCTGAGTATGTACCTGCAGGAGATGTTAGTACCAACAACGCACATGCATATATGACTTGCAGGCAAGAGAACTGACAAGCCAGAAAGCAAGCAAGCGATCATCCAAGCGAAGCTCAGCAAGCTGTAGCGAAGCTAATGTACAACACTAAATGCTATCACGCTCGGCGTCCGCTCGCAGCATAGCTAAGCGCACGTGTCACAACATGCGTATGAAACGCCATACTACCGCTCACAACGAAGCCTCGCTCACGGAGTAACTACGCTCAAATGGAGTTCGATAAAGTGCGGACATTAAGTCCACCTATCAGGCGGAGCATATAGAAAGTCCAGAGTACTTTAATAAACCTTGGAGAGGTTAAGTCCGGAGGCTGAGCAACACAGAAATATAACTAAACCGTGCCTGAAAAGGTTACACAATTAAGCTTGACTCACAGTCACACGATATAGTTAGTAAAACGTAGGGAGTTCAAGCAAAGCGGAAATATAGTAGGCTGCGCCTGATGAGCTATGTAATTAAGCTCGGCTCGTAGTCATACGGCTTAACTATTCCTCCGGCGAAGTTAGGAAACTCAGAGAGTTTAAGCTCAAAGGCTGTTAGTACCTGCAAACGATGTTAGTGTCATATAGGCATATAATAAAGCTGTAATAGACAATATCACAGGCATGACATATGCACAGAAAGTAAACTACTTTAGAACAAGCATTCGTCAGAAGTATAATGCATTGGCCATATACAAATACAAGGCACAGCTCAATACAAATACGAATACAAATTCGGATACAGAATAAAATACATAGTCGACCCGATGAAGCAGGGAAACCAAAAAGTCTTCGCCTAAATCTCTGAAAACACCGTGAAATCTGAAATCCCAGAAACTTGCGTACACGCTATAATATATTAAAAAAATATATATATATTTTAGAGAGAGAAGGAGAATAAAAGAGAGGAGAGAGAAGAGCGAGAAAGAGTGAGAGCTAGAGAGAAAAATCTAGAGAGAGAGATATAGAAAGAGAAATAGCTAGTGAGAGGAAGAGTTAGAGAGAACTATAAAGAGAAAAGGAGAGAGAGAAATAGAATTTTAGAGAGAGATAGAATTAGAGAGAGAGGGAGATAGTAGAGAGAGAAGAACGGGGGGAGAGAGAGATAAGAGAGAGGGAGAGAGAAGGAAAGTAAAAGAAAAAGAAGAAAGAAAAGAAAAAGGAAAAGAGAGAAATTGAGAGGGAGAGATTGAAATGAGTAAGGTGAGGTATATTAAATGGAGGGGAATGGTCGGTTGGTGGAGTTGGGGGAAAAGAAAAAGAAAAAGAAAGAAAGAAAGAAAGAAATGAAAAATTCCCTAAAATAATAATATTTTAATAATGTCAGGAAATATCGACTGTTCCAGAAAAATCCTCAAAAATACCCAGAGGTAGAAAACATCCTCTTGAGAAATAATATGAAGTCGATTTTCAGAAATAAAATCTCATTTTCAAAATAAAAATTTTGAAATCTACTAGTGATATTGGCGACACCAAATCCGGTCGAGTTCTGATAAATTCATAAAATTCACCAAAAATATGTTAAGATAGAAAATATAATTTTAAGAGATAATATGAAAGTAAATTTTAGAAATTCAATTACGTTTTAAAATTAAAATCCTGGAATCGACTAGCGATACCGATTGACACTAAAACCGGTCGATCTTTGATAAATCCAGAAAATTTCAGAAAATGTATTAAAATAAAAAAATGTAATTATAAGAAGCATTGTGGAAATGAAATCCAAAAATTCAACTCTGATTGTAAATTAAAAATCCTGGAATCGACAAGTAATACGATCGACACCGATTTTGAAAATTTTATAAATTAATTCAGAAAAATTTTAAAAAATCATGAAAAATCTAGAATATTAAAAAATGATGTTTAAAACTGAAATTAATCAAATCTGACTATCAGAAAGACCAAATCGAGTAATACACTAGGATCGGGTCCCGGTCAGACTAGGGCTGACTCCGAGTCCTTGAATCCGGATCCAATGCAAAAAAATCACATAAATATTTATAAAACAAAAATAATTATGGGAAGCAAATTGAAAAATATGATAAAAAATCAGAATACGTAATCAAGTACATATTCTGGGAGCGGGGTGTTACATTCCATCCACCTTACAAAAATATCGTCCTCAAAATTTTGATAAGGGAAAAATAAACACAGGAAAGGATAGGGATGAGGATTATACCAATTAAGATATGAATAACTATGAATAGTGCTCTCAAGTTGACTGGACAATAATCGGAACATAGACATCTTCTGCACTTCCTTCTGTATAAATCTTCAGACGATGCCATATAATACTGACCGATATCACTTCTCTATCTAAGAAGCATGAAACTATACTTGATGAAGAGTCTGTAATAGAATTCTCGCTGTGCTGCATACTTAATATCACTTCGAGAATAAGCTAGAATATTGAAGATAAAGAAAATCCTGATAATACAGAGTGTAAATAAAGAAGACCGATAGGGCATCGATCACTCTGAAAGATATAGCCAAGAATATATAATAACCGTAGAGAAATCCGAATACCGACTTCTGAAAGATAACCCGATTGTAGATAAATTTTGAGAACACCCGAGCTTTATAGAATTAGTCGAAAAGATCATATAATAGCTTCGTTCTGCCCTCTGTCACTACATCTCCATTCTATCCATATCTTTGAAGTACACCTAGAGGGGGGTGAATAGGTGTTATACTAATCAAATATAATTTTAAAACTACTAATGATGAATTATGCAAACGGTCACTTAAAATAAGAATTGAAGCCTAATTTCCCGTGAAAGACTTTAGAACTTCTCCTCTTTGATTCCTCTAGATAATGAGTTAAGGTGCTCAATTGCCTTCTTGTTGAGATGAGTATAGACCGGTAATAAAAGTGATGGAATGAAAGCAATTATAGAATACAAGATGAACAATTACACAAGTATGAAAAATGAAAAATAATAGAGAGTAAGACACAAGCAATTGCAAATACAAAGAAATTTGTTCCAAGGTTCGAGCCACCGTTTTACGTCCCCGCTTTCACCACTATGAAGGATTTTACTATCTTCTAAGGGATCTTCCACAAAGGACCTTGCAGAAAGGAATTACAACTTGGTTTACATAAGATCGGAGTACACAACTCCACCCACTCATCCCTCTGCATAAGAAGTAGCACAAAGCCAATTGAGGTTACAAAACACTTAGTGATCTAACAAAATCACAAACACTCTCTCTTATAACTTTCTCTTGAGTAGAATATGAAGTGTTACTCAAGAAGTTAAATAAGAGATGAAATTCAGTTAGAAAGAATAGAGGAGTTTTAAAACTAACTGAAAATAGCTTTGGAACGAAAGATCTTGGAGATCGAAAGCTAGAAAAACTTTTCTCTTTTGAAACAAACTTGTAAACTTATGTTTTTTTAAAACCAAAACCAATGACCCATATATATAGGCAATGAATAAATATCATTTATAAATTATACCAGGTCATTTGGGGTGTGTTTAGACACTTGGAAACCAAAAGTGTCAGTTGGAATTCACTAAAAACAAAACAGATTCAAAAACTGGCCGTTATGGCCATTTGGCAGCCTGTCGGTCGACCGGTAGGTCAACCGACAGGTAATCCAGAAAAGAGTCGTTGGCACCGGTCGGCCGGGTGGTCGACCGCTCGGTAGTTTAAGAAGAAAAACTAAACTGTCAGTCGACGATCGACCCTCACCGAGAGTTAGGGTCTTTCAGTCGTCGATTGCAATGGTTAGCGGTCGGCCGGTACGCCCCTTGGCCAAAGGCCCGGTCAACCGGGAAGTCGACCGTTCTTGCCTGCAATGGGCACCGGTCGACCGTGTGGTCGACCGTTCTGCCCTAAAACAGTTTTTATGAAAACTTTTGAGTTTCAAATATTTTTCTAAATATTTTGTATTAGTTTATGAGTAATGTAGCAATGTATAGGTGATGAAATACATGTTCTAAACTTATTGTAAAATTTTGAAAAAATTATGAGACATGTATCAAAACCAAATATGCAAAATATCAATACTACCAAAATTTGTATTTTTCGAAATCATGTATTTTGTGTGTGTAACTTCTTGAGCATCACTACTTTATTCTACACTTTAACAAACTATTATCTTACAAGGCTCTAGGTGACTACAAGATCTTCAACCGGGCTTCTCCATTAGCGACGTCGAGTGCTTTGAGTTTTAATCCCGTATTTGAATCTTCTTGAGTCTTCAACACCTTACTTTAGAGGAAGAAAACTCCTTAAATCCTTAAAACTCTGAAATATGTTTAAACACTTGAACTTGATTAGTACAAATAAGCACATATGTTTTGTTATCATCAAAATCATAAAACCGAGTGATTATAACCTTGGGCCAACAATCTCCCCATTTTGATGATGACAAAACATGTGAGTTATTTAAAATAAAAGATAGGAAAGAGCCTGAAAAGCTCCCCCTCAAGTTTTGCTATCTATCAAGTACAAGAAAACATTATGACTTTAAATGGATTTGACAATATAAGCAAGTCACACATATATGCATGTATAAAAATGATATCAATATAGAATAATATGCATATAAAGTTTACCATCCTTCCAATCCTCCTTCCTCTAACAACAATATATAAGCATGGTAAAGAGAATGGATATAGAATACCAAAACAAATTAATAACTCAAATATCTCTCCCCCTTTTTGTCATGCTTCAAAAAGGGTAAAGACATCAACATAAAAGAGATATTAATTTAAAAAATACATGTAAAAAACAATTTGAAAATATTTTCAAAACTTGTGAATCCATAATACAAACATTTAACTCACCATAAATGAATTGAAACCTATTATAATCTAGTAGTTAGTAAAAATGTTCGCAAGTTGAAAATTAGTGAAAACATAATCAATTTCAATATCGCCTTTCTCATAGTGATTAAGAAAGTGATATCGAATATATATTTGCTTGGTCTTGCTATATTGATTTACATTTTTAGTTATATGAATGGTGCTAGTATTATCACAAAATATTTTAATATAGTCATAATGCAAATCATAGTCAAGAAAAGTATGTTTCATTCATAGGACTTGTTTACAACAAGCCTCGACCGCAACGTACTCCGCCTCGGCAATTGAGAGGGTTACGTAATTTTGTTTCTTGAAAGACCATGAAACAAGGCAATTTCCTAAAAATTGACAAGTACCACTATTGCTCTTCTATCCACTCTACAACCGGCATAGTCGGCATCCGAATAACTCGTCATGAGAAATTATCCGATTTTCGAAGCCCATTCCAATAATGCCCTTAAGATATCTAATAATGCGCTTTATCGCAATTAAGTGAGATTCTTTAGGATAAGATTGAAATCTAGCACATAGGCACACACTAAACATAATATCCGGCCTACTAGCCGTCAAATAAAGTAAACAACCAATCATACTTTTATAAAGTTTAATGTCTACATTTATATCTTATTCGTCCTTGTCAAGCTTAGTAGTAGTGGTCATGGGAGTCTTACTTAATTTTGCATCTTCAAGTCCAAATCTCTTGATAAGTTCTCTTGTGTACTTGGCTTGATTTATGAAGATCCCACCACTCCTTTACTTAATTTGGAGGCCAAAGAAGTAGTTTAGCTCTCCCATCATAGACATCTCAAACTCGTTCTTCATGCATAATTCAAATTATTTACAAATTTTTTCATTAGTGGATTCAAAAATAATATCATCAATATAAATTTGAACAATTAGGATATCACTATCCATATGCTTTGTACAAAGTGCTGTCAACTTTACCTTTAACAAAATCATTTAAAATTAGAAAAGTTGAAAGTCTTTCATACCTTAGAGCTTATTTTAAACCATATAAAGTTTTATCAAGTTTGTACACAAAATTCTAATGTGTAGGATCAATAAACTCGGGGGTTGTTCAACATACACTTTCTCTTCTATAAAACCATTTAAAAACACACTTTTGACATCCATTTGAAAAGGTTTGAAATCTTTATAAGAAGCAAAGGCAAGTGTCAGCTTCTAGCCGTGCTACGGGTGCAAAGGTTTCCTCAAAATTGATACCTTCGATTTGGGTATAACCTTGGGCCACTAACCTAACTTTATTTCTAATAATATTACCCGACTCATTCAACTTATTCCTAAAAATGCATCTAGTACCAATAGTTGGTCTATCATGGGGTCTAGGAATAGAATGCCAAACTTGGTTGCGCTCAAATTGATTGAGCTCTTATTGCATTGCAAGCAACCAATATGAATCGGCATCAGCTTCGAGGATATTTTTGGGCTCAATGTGTGAAATAAAAGCAAAATGCCCACATAAATTATGGCGTTTGGATCGAGTAGTTATCCCTTTAGATACATCACCTATGATGAGGTCCTTGGGATGATTTGAGGCAAATCTCCAATCCTTTGAAAGTGGTTGTGTTGGCTCTACTTCAACTTCTTGAACTTTATCTTGTACATCAATTTTTTACTTTTCTTCTTTTATAGGTGAGTCTTTCAAGGTTATCTTCTTCATATCTTCACCTAAGAAATCAATCTCTATAACATTCTTCACAAAAGCATTAGATTTCTTAAACTTGACATGCATAAATTCTTCAATAATCAAAGTAGATCTATTGAAGAATCTATAGGCCTTACTAGTATTTGAATACCCAACAAATATGGCTTCATAAAATTTGGCATCAAATTTTCCTAAATTGTCTTTAGTGTTTAAAACAAAACATTTACAAACAAAAACTTTAAAGTAAGAAATATTAGGTTTTCTCAAATAGTAAATTTCAAATGAAATTTAAAAAGTATTTTTATAAAAATAAATTCTATTTGAGATGTAACATGATGTTTTTACGGTCTCGGCCCATAAGTATTGAGGGAGTCTGTATTCATTTATCATTGTCCTAACGATTTCTTAAAGAGAATGATTCTTCCTTTCAACGACTCTATTTTTTATGGAGTTCTAGGACATGATAATTCATGTTTGATTCCATATTCTTCACAATAGGTGATAAAAAAGTGGTTAATGAATTCATCACCTCTTTCACTTCTTATACATAAAATCAAAAGATCTTTCTCCTTTTCAACTCTTTTTCTAAACACTTGAAAATATGAAAAGGCTTGATCTTTGTGTTCTAAAAAGAAAATTCATGTAAAATGAGAAAAATCGTCAACCAAAATAAAGACAAAATAATTTTCACTTAGACTTTAGGTTTTAATTGGACCAAACAAATCCATGTGAATTAACTCCAAGTGTCTTGATGTCATGATATTCTTGATTATTTTGAAAGAGGACTTAGTTTGTTTTCTAAGTTGGCATGCATCGCAAATGCGGTCCTTCTCAAATTTCAAACAAGGAATACCTTTCACCACTTCCTTATTGTTGATTCTAGATAGATGATCAAATGAAACATGGCCTAGTCTCCTACGCCATAACCAAGAGTCTTCATTAAAGGCATTTAAACGTGTAGTATTGCATTGTAAATTTGACATATCAATCATGTACACATTATTTTCACGAAAACTAAAAAGTACACATGCATTGATTTGTCTATCTAAAACATTGCAAGCTAAATCATTAAAAATCACTTTAAAATCTCTATCACAAAGTTGACTAATACTCAAGAGGTTATGCTTGAGACCATCAACTAAAACAACATTTTCAATTAAAGGAGATGAGCCAATTTTAATGTTACCTATACCGATAATTTTTTCTTTAGAATCATCTCTAAAGGTGACGGTGCCACCTTCATGATACCTTGAAAGAGTTGCAAACTTGTTGATATCCCAAGTCATATGCCTTGAGCAACAGCTGTCAGATTCCATCATCCCCTACGTCTTAGAGTCTTGGTGTGTACCTATATCAAGTAACAAATTGGTTGATTTTGGTACCCAAATTTTCTTGGATCCTTTAATGTTAGTATTTTGATCCCAAATGTAATCATTTGAAGCATTAATTCTATCAAAGCAAAATTTGGCTAAGTGATCTTTTTTGGCCATAATAAGTACATGAATAAACTCTATCATAAATAAAAGCATGATCAGAGTGTAGGGTGTGAACATATTTGGTGTGTGTAGTCTATCTAGCATGATATGTATGTATACGTTGTGATTTAGGAGTGTGGATATGTGTAATATGATGAGCATGCGTGTTATGAACATGTTTCTTTGGATTAAGTTTCTTAGAAAATATTGCCTTCAACCTAGCTTTATCAAACTAATATTTCTTTAATACATCTCCTAAAGAATTAATTTTATCTTTTAGAATAGAAATCTTATTTTTATCAATTAATGAAAATTTTGCTTTACATGAAATTTTATATGCATCAAAATCTTTTTGTGTGATAAGAGTGTGGAGGATAAATCATCTTTTTTTTAGAAAGAATAACAATTTTATTTTGAAGGGTTTTATTTACCTTTTTCATTTTTAAATACTTCTTTTAAGGAAATCATAATTGTTAGACAACTCTTCACAAGCCTCACCCAATTCATCCATTGTTAATTCACAATCATCAAGTGAGGGTTCGAATGTTACCTTTGGTGTGTTATCATTAGCCATGAAACACACATGTGTCATATATAATTCTTCATCGGTTTCAATCTCTGAGTCCCACGTAGCCTTGAGAGCGTTCTTTTTGTAGGGCTTTTTCGAGGTTGAAGGTTTACTTTTAGTCTCCGGATAATCCGCAACCATGTGGCCCGGGTTTCGGCAATTGAAGCATATGACCTTCTTGTCTTCTTTTCCTTATCATCTTCTTCTATTGTTAAACTTGGCCTTGTTGTACATCCTCCTTACATTTTTTACTAGGAGGGAGAATTCTTCATCATCCTCTTCTTCTTCATCATCGTCGGAGATGGTGGGAGTGGATTTGAAAATGATCACTTTCTTCTTTTGTGGTGCCATCTCTTCCCTTGCCTTCCTCTCCATTTCATGGGTCTTAAGATTTCCTATAAGACCGATGAGCTCCATCTCTTCTTTGTCGTTTAGCTCCTTTAATGTAGTAGACTTGACTCCCATGAGAGTGGAAGTGCCCGAATGACCTTCCTTACTTTTTGATCATTGTCAATGACATAATCTAAAGAAGCAAGACCATTAGTTTTTTTAGTAAATCTTGTTACCATATTATCAATGGTGCCATTATCATGCATGGTGAAATTTTCATATTAGGAACTAAGAGATCAATCTTTGCTCTCTTAACTTGTGATGTTCCTTCGTGTGTGACTGCTAGGTGTATCCAAATCTCTAGGCGGATTTGCAATGGATGACCCTAGCAATATCGTCATCATTCAAAGATTGAAGTAAGGTATAGTGTGCCTTAGCATTTGTATCAAACTTCTTAGTGGCAATGTCGGACCAAGTGCCCTCATCATCAATAGATACACTAAAGGGTTTAGTCACCACTTTGCAACCCGGCTTCTTAAGGATTGCAAAAATACGGTCATCTTAACCTTCCATATAAGAAAGTTAAGGTCATTAAAGTTGGGAGGGGTCTTAATACCTTCAGCCATTTTTAGTAAAGTGGATGAAGATGAATTTGTGAAAAAGTGATTAGCAATTAGGATCTCTCTAAGGTTGTTAAACCAAAAACTAGAGAGCAAGGCCCTTATACTAATTGAAATACACCTAGAGGGGGGATGAATAGGTGTTATGACAATCAAATGCATTTTTAAAACTACTTATGATGAATTATGTAAATGGTCACTCAAAATAAAAATTGAAGCCGAATTTCCCGTGAAGGGCTATAGAACTTCTCCTCTTTGATTCCACTAGATAATGAGTTGAGGTGCTCAATTGTCTCCTTATTGAGATGAGTATAGACCGGTAATGAAAGTGATGGAATGAAAGTAATTATAAAATGCAAGATGAACAATTATACAAGTATGAAAATTGAAAAACAATAGTGAACAAGACACAAACAATCGCAAACACAAAGGAATTTGCTCCGAGGTTCGAGCCACCACTCTACGTCCCCGCCTTTACCACTATGAAGGATTCCACTATCCTCTAAGGGATCTTCCACAAAGGGACCTTATACAAAGGAATTACAACTTGGTCTACACAAGACTGGAGTACATAACTCCACCAACTCAACCCTCTACACAAGAGGTAGCACAAAGCCAATTGAGATTACAAAGCACTTGGTGATCTAATAAGATCACAAATACTCTCTCTTATAACTTTCTATAGAGTAGAATATGAAGTATTGCTCAAGAAGTTAAGTGAGAGATGAAATTCAACTAGAAAGAATAGAGGAGTTTTAAAACCAACTGAAAATAGCTTTTGAAAGAAAGAATTTAGAGATTGAAAGGTAGAAAAACTTTTCTCTTTTGAAACAAACTTGAAAACTTGTAAACTTGTGTGGTTTTTTTTAAAACCAAAACTAATGACCCATATATATAGGCAATGAATAAATATCATTTATAAATCATACCAGGTTATTTGGGGTGTGTTTAGACATTTAGAAACAAAAAATGCCCGTTGAAATCCACTAAAAACAAAATAGATTCAAAAACTAGCCGTTATGGCCATCTGGCAGCCTGTCGGTCGACCGGCCGGACGACCGACAAGTCATCTAGAAAAGAGCCATTGGCTCCGACCGACCGGGCAGTGACCACTTGGTAGTTTAAAAGGAAAAACTAAACTGTCGTTGACCGACCCTAACCGAGAGTTAGGTTCTTTCAGTCAGTCGACCGCAATGGTTAGCGGTCGACCGACAATGTGCATAAACGTGCATACCCCTTGGCCAAAGGCCCGGTCGACCATTCTGGCCTGCAATGGGCACCGGTCGATCGGGCAGTCGACCGTTTTGGCCTGAAATAATTTTTTATGAAAACTTTTAAATTTCAAATATTTTTCTAAATATTTTGTTTTGATTTATGGGTAATATAGCAATGTATAGGTGATGAAATACATGTTCTAAACTTGTTATAAAATTTTGAAAAAAATTATGAGACATGTATCAAAACCAAACATGCAAAATACCAATACTACCAAAACTTGTATTTTTCGAAATCGTGTATTTTGTGTGTGTAACTTCTTGAGTTTCACTACTTTATTCTACACTTTAATAAACTAATATCTTATAAGGTTTTAAGTGATTACAAGATCTTCAACCGGGCTTCTCCATTAGGGACGTCGAGTGCTTTGAGTTTTAATCCCGTATTTGAATCCTTTTGAGTCGTCAACACCTTCCTTTAGAGGAAGAAAACTCCAGAATCCTTAGAACCCTGAAATATACTTTAACACTTGAACTTGATTAGTACAAATAACCATATATATTTTGTTATCATTAAAATCATAAAATCAAGTGATTGTAACATTGGGCCAACAATCTTAAGTTGGTATAAAAACTATGAAAACTGAAATAGTGAAAAATGAAAGGGAACCAGGAATCAAAGGAAGAATGATCAAGAAGAAATAGATAACTCTGCACTTGTAATTGGATTGTTAATCAAGACTCATGCATTCCAGTTACAAATTTCTTTACCATTAATTTGTCGACTGGTTGTACTGAGGATGTGAGAGCCTAGGCTCTGATACCACCATGTAACGTCCCGAACCCGCAGGTACGGCGACGTTATTATGACGTATATACGTAAGTCAGAAATACCCTCACGTATATATGCTAAACATTAGTATAGACAAGAATCAGAGTATAGAAGCATAGAGGTAATATACATTCCAATACAATAGTACAATTACAAAGTTATACAGAATGTGATACAATATTACAAGAATATTACATCACCGATAAGCGAAAATGCGAGAATACAAAGTGAAATACAATCATGAACTGTACAAAAAGGTGCTCACGAGTCACAAAACGAAAACTTGAGAGCCGGGCAGGGGGCCTGGAAGGATAGGGCCTCAGACGGTCTGCCAATGATCCATGCATCCACTGCGCATCTCTAATCAGCAACCGGGAGAATCCACAAGCTCCAAGTTCTAAGATCTGAATATGAGGATCCAGTGGAGTTAGAACTCCCCCAACGAATGGTGTGATGAATGTCAAGTAGCGTGTAGGGATAAGCACACGTGATCGATAAATCCAAACCATAAGCATGTGTTGAAAATCGTGTCGTGAGCACATGCATACAGGAACAGATAGAGAGATAGTAAATGATATCAAGCATAGAATTATGCATGATATAATATGATAAGAGTAAGAGACTAGTGGAATATAACACAAATGGTAAAGCAGGATGTAAATGTATATAATATAATAATAATAACAAAACCAGAAATCCTAAGTAAAATTTGATGAAAGCAAATGTAGCAAAACCAGCGGTACAAACTCAGTTTACAGCTTCTTCATGAGATAAGTACATCGAAGGAATAATCCAAACAAGAAAACCCTCATCATATACCTTTATCCCATGTCACCGTAATCCGAGCACATATAACTCGGTTACAAAACAACACAATGAATTGTATATTAGCATCTTATTATAATTGGAATCGTCTAAGTTGTAGGTTTTAGTATGTGTTCCATTCCATATACTTCCTCTTATAATATAAAGAGCAAGTTATTTGAAAACTGATGGAGTTCGACGAATCATGTTTAGAATGGGCCCCATACTTGCCCGGGCCAACGGTCCAGGAGTATCCAGTGCTAAGCCGGAAAGTACCGCTAGGTACCGGGACTTATTGTACACCCGAACAAGAATAGGGTATCACAAATCTCATAAAAATAGGCTTAGGGCTTGTCCATACCCGACAGGAATAAACAGGAGGAGTAGGGGTGCCAGTACACCCCACAAAATCCCTTGTGGCCGCCAGGTGATCCCTCAAGTATATGGCCACACGTGACACAATATGACCACCATAAACATGAAACTATTCGGGACCCATCAGTTTTTCCAAAACCTGGTGTAAGTTATCTTATTAATAATTTATTTTGTAATTATCATTTTACTGGAATAGCAGGAGTAGGACAAGCTCAAGAATGCAGGAGTAGATGTATAACAGGAATACAGGTCACTGTATATAATGCAGAATAGCAGGTACAGAATTCGCGTAGATGTGATAATCACAGGTCAGGTGTTAACATGACTGTTGGTAGGTGATAAGTGATATCATTACAGGGAGTGGGTGATAAGTAGTAACACATCAGATGTCAAGTGATACAGGCAGGTGTCAGGTAATACAGCATGTAGATGTTAGTTAATAGTACGACAAGTGTTAGTACATCAAGAAAACATGTCAAGTGATAACGTAACAACCAAGCACAATTAAGCGGAGCTGAGCAAGCTGGAGGCATGGACAGCGAACAATGTTTAGTCACTAAACCATTTGGCAGAGTTACTGGGACGACTCGGCTTAAATACGAGTCTAAAATCCGGCAGCATCCTGCCTAGGCGAATCAAGTGAATAAAACGCTATCAGGTGATGCTAAAATGGAACTAGCCATTAATAAACCTCAGAGAGGTTAAGCCCAGAGGCTGAGTATGTACCTGCAGGAGATATTAGCTCAAACAACACGCATGCATATATGACTAGCAGGCAAGAGAACCGACAAGCGAGAAAGCAAGCAAGTGATCATCCAAGCTAAGCTAAGCGAGCTAGAGGAAGCTAATGTACAACACTAACTGCTATCACGCTCGACGTGGTTATCGCTCGCAGCACAGCTAAACGCAAGTGTAACAGCATGCATATGAAACACCATAGTATCGCTCACATTGAAACCCTGCTCACAGAGTAACTACGCTCAAACGGAGTTCGATAAAGTACTGACTTAGGTCCGCCTACCAGGCGTAGCACATAGAAAGTCCAGAGAACTTTAATAAACCTCAAAAAGGTTAAGCTTGGAGGCTGAGCAACATGAGGATGTAACTAAACAGTGCCTGAAGAGGTTACGCAATTAAGCTCGGCTCGTAGTCACACGGTGTTGTTAGTAAAACCCAAGGAGTTCAAGTAAAGCGGAAACATAGTAAGCCACGCTTGACGAGGCTATGCAATTAAGCTCGGCTCACAGCCACACGACTTAGTTATGCCTCCGGCGAAGCTAGGAAACTCAGAGAGTTTAAGCCTGAAGGCAAACTCAGAGAGTTTAAGCCTGAAGGCTGTTGTACCTGCAAAAGATATTAGTGTCGCACATGCATATAATAAAGCGATAATAACAACATCACATTCATGACATATGTACAGAAAGTAAACTACTTTAGTACAAACATTCGTCACAGACATAATACATGTACAGTTCTAGACATTCGGCCATATACAAATACAAGAACACAACCCATTACAAATATGAATACAAATCCAGATACATAATAAAATACATAGTCGACCCGACAAAGCGGGAAAACCCAAAACGAGGCGAGCACACTTGCCTAAATCTCTTAAAACGCCGTAAAATTCGCAATCACAGATACTCGCGCACGTGCCATAATATATTAATATATATATATATATTAGAGAAAGAAAGAGAATAAGAAAGAGGAGAGAGAAAAGAGAGAAACAGTGAGAGTTAGAGAGAGAAAAGTCTAGAGAGAAAAAGAGATCTAAAGAGAGCTAGTGAGAGGAAGCGTTAGAAAGAGACTAGAGAGAAATGGAGAGAGAGACAGAAATAGAATTTTAGAGAGATAGAATTAGAAAGAGATAGATAGAGGGAGACAGTAGAGAGAGAAAGGAAGGGGGAGAGTGAGAGAGAAGCAGGCAAAGAAAAGGAAAAAGAAAAAAGAAAAGAAAAGGGAAAAGATAGAGATTAAAAGGGAGAGACTGAAGAGAGTGAAGGGAGGTGTACTAAATAAATGGAGGGGAGTGGGTCGGTTGGTGGAGTTTGAGGGAAGAAAGAGAAAAAGGAAGAAAGAAAGAAAAAAATGAAAGATTCCCTAAAATAATAATATTTTAATAGTGTCGGGAAATATCAACTATTCTAGAAAAATTTTCAAAAATATCCAGCAGTAGAAAACATTCTCCTGAGGAATAATATAAAGTCAATTTTGAAAAATAAAAATTTATTTTCAAAATGAAAATTCTGAAATCTACCAGCGATATTGGCCGATACCAAATCCGACCAAGTTCTGATAAATTTAGAAAATTCACCAAAAGTATGTTAAGATAGAAAATATAATTTTAAGAGATAATATGAAAGCAGATTTTAGAAATTCAGCTCCATTTGTAAATTAAAATCCTAAAATCGATTAGTGATACTGGTCGACATCAAAACCGGTAGAACTTTGATAAATTCAGAAAAATCTCAGAAAATATATTAAAGTAAAAAATGTGATTCTCAGAGAATTATGGAAGTGGAATTCAAAAATTCAATTTTGATTGTAAATTAGAAATCCTGGAATCGACCAGTGATACGGTCGACACCGATTTTGAAGATTTTATAAATTAATTCGGAAAATTTTCAAAAAATCATGAAAATGTAGAATATTGAAAAATAATGTTTAAAACTGAATCGGTCAAATCTGACTATCAGAAAGACCAAATCGAGTAATACACTTAGATCGGGTCCCCGGTTCAGATTAGGGCCGACTCCGAGTCCACGAATCTGAATCCAATGCAAAATGATCGCATAAATATTCATAAAACAAAAACAATTACTTGGAGTAAAACAAAAAATATGATCGAAAAATTAGAATACGCAACTAAGTATATATTCCGGGAGCGGGGTGTCATAGAAATAATTCACAATTTAAATAGATAAAATAAAATTAACTAATTAAAAATAATGATTAGAACTCGGTCAGTGATTTCTAATCATTAAAAGCACTGCCCTAGAAAAGTAGATGTAGTGGCTATAAAGCGAGCCAAGAAAATCTATTCTTCAAGAGTAAGAAGAAATCCCGAAATAGACTAGAACTTGGCACAAGTAGTCGGGGCTTAGCTGGAATGAATGTGGTTGACCAAAATATAAAAAAATGAAAAATAAATGAATTTAGAAGAGCAAATTTTTTTTATGGGGACAGATGAAGAATTTTTCTACATACAATAACTCTTTAACCTATCTACAGAAAAGTTATGAGAAAGCTATTCTAACCAATTTTTGTAAATTCTCAATAGATTAAGAGAATTTCTTAATCAAGTGAGAGAATGTCTCAACCAAGAGTGACGCAAAAAAGGAAGCGAATAACACTGACTACATCTCGTTCTAGTGCCAACGAATCCTAAAGAATATCTTTAGGTAAGAAAATCACTCGAATCCACGAGCAAAACACTTGAATCTACAAGGAAAAGATAAACAACTCGAATTCACAAGCAATTGAAAGAGAAAAACCTAATTTTATTGATTATAAATAGTGTCATGCTAAAACAAAAATACAATGGCCTTATATAGGAAAGTAGAAAAGAAATACTATTCTAAATAGTAAACTTAATTAAATAAAAAATAAAATCAATCGAAATTCAAATCAACTCAATAACCAAATCCTCTTCAGAGTTGGATACTGCTGATACGCCTAAGACTGTCGACAGCTGAAGTGGCATGTCGACAGACTATAGTTTCTCAGCTCTCTAAAAAACTCTGTTGAAGTCAATATGTCGATAGCAAAAAGGGGTCTGTCGATAACTGAAGTGTAAGCTGTCGACAGGAGTTGTGCCATGTTGACAGCTGAAGCTATTTTCTGTTTTGCCTTCCTGCATCAGTCCCTCTCTCTTCAAAAGGACTCGTCCTTATTTTCCATTGAAAATAATCAGGGGAAAACTTACAAAAAGAGAAATCGAGGAGCGAATTACAAGTAATTAAAAGAAAATTACAGATAGATCTCCTTTGAGATTTTTGGGAAAGTATGCCGGTAGGAATATGATCAGCGCGCGATCACTTTATCCATTTGACTATGCAATTGCTCAGAGGGCCAAACTGCCTTCTTTGTAGAATTTTCCTCTCACTTGGCTCCGAAAATAATAGGAAGTAGAAGGCGTGTTGGAATCCTGAATGAAAAAGAACTGACTCTCATGAGATTTTGGAGGCAGGACGGCAAGAGAATACTTTTTGCTAGAGATATCTGCTAAAATTTTCCAGCCAATCTCCTCTCTAGCTAGCCCCTTCTTGGGTCAGTAAGGGACTATTTATAGCCAAAATGGGGTGTAACTGCCCCTTTGAATTTAACAAGGCTGAATCAGTCTTTAGCTCCGTGTGAGGCTACAAATGACCTTACTGCAAAGCTACTTGCGAGCTTCCAGCGAAGCTAGAGAGTTCGTGCGTACTCCTCCTCGCCATCGTGGCTAAATTGTCTCCACTTAATGTGGGACGAAGTGGGCGGATGTAATTGCCCACTTAAAGTGGCATTAATCTCACTAAACTAATGGGGTTCACCCACTAATCTCACATGAGATTTTGAAACGGTCAATGGATGACCTGGTAAAACCCACTGCGGAGCTAAGCTAGAAGCTATCTCCAAGTGAAGTTACCTTGGAAGCTTTATGCGAAGCTAATACTTAGCTTATAGCGAAGCTGAATCATTCTTTCTTCTAGCGAGCTGGGGATGAAGTTTCTAGCGAAGCTAGAAATTCATCTCAGAGAAGAGCTTGACTATTCCTTCTTCTAGCGAAGTTAGGAATAAAGCTTCTAGTGAAGCTCTAAGATAAGCCGTCGGTGAGGCTGATGGGAGCTTCGCGCGGAGCTATAGTCTTCGGTCCTTTTAGCAATCAAGATTCTCTGCGAGGTTAGATATTTGATCAGACCTGGCTTCATAGACTTGCTTTGGCTTCCACACAGGTAATTTTGGCTTATTATCTGCTTTACTGGATCAATAGAGCCCAAATTGCTGCCTTGTCCCTTGGAGGTGAACTCAGACTAGTCATCAGCTTGTCTATAACTTGTCTTTTATAAATGTCGACAAGTTTAGATGTCGTTCGGACCGGTTGAAGTGAAATATGAGAGCCTTGTCTTTTTAGAGTGTCAACAAGACCCCCTTCAAAGTTTTCATTAATGTGGAATGGATTGGTGCATATTCTGAAACACTTTGAATTTGAAACCTGATATCTGTATTGCTGAACTTAAAAATTGTACAAATTGTGTACACAAACTCTTCGCATAGCTAAGGACAAGTTCTTGGCGAAGCTAGGGAATGAGCTCTTCAATGGAGCTACAACATGAGCTTTCAATGAAGTTAACCTCTCAGCGGAGTTAACATCAGCTTTCAGCGGAGCTAAAACATGAGTTTTCAGTAGAGTTAAGCTTTCAGTGGAGCTAACATCAGCTTTCAGCAGAGCTACAACATGAGCTTTCAGTGGAGTTAACATCGGCTTTCAGCGGAGTTAACCAGACGCCGCGCAAAGTCAATAATGAGCTCACAACAGAGCTATAGGCGAATTTTAAGTTCGCATGTAAGCGAAGCTAGATGCCTTCGTTATGGGCAGTTCTTGAAATTAGAACTATTGTTTCAAATTTAAATTTGAAACGGCAGCTTGTACTCCTTTTCAGGAGGCACACGCAGTGCCGGAGGCGCGGAGTTACAGGCGCATGCAGTGCCTATAAAAGCCAAACTTGGCTATTCTCAGAGAGTTATTATCTCTCTTAAGATTTCGAGTTTTTTTTCCTCAGAGAATTTTTTTTTTTCTCTTCTTCACTTTCTTCTCGAACTTTTTCAGAGCTTCCTCCATGCTTTAATGGACCCCAAGCAGCGTTCAGGAAAGAGGTGGCGACTTCTGCCATGGCGCCACTATCCCTGCCTCTGGCGGTCGGACACCCTATTGCGGGTAGGGAATTCTTCCCTTTTTGAAGCCGTATTTCAGCTATTTCATGGTGAATCCTTGTGATTTACCATGATCTAGTGTTTCTAGGGAGTTTATCTCCCTTGTTTTTGATTCTTCTGATTTTTAGGGGATTTAATTCCCCTTTAATTTCACGATTCACACATAGAAACTGAACAGTTTCTTTTTTCGGTTTCGTCACGAAGGTAGCCCTTTGGGCTTTTCACATCCTGTCAAGTGACAGGATACGAAGCTAGCTTCTGAAGCGTAGCTAGAAAAAGGACTTAAGTCCTTTAATTAATTTTTAGGCACAAGTGCCTTTCCAGTGAAGCTAGCTCTTTGGGCTTTTTGGAAGTTAAGCTTCTGAACGAAGCTAGATAGAGGGCTCCCCTCTTAGGAATAGCTTCCTTTTAAGCTTTCATGCAAAGCTAATGCTAGGCCAGTTTCGCTGGGAAAGCGACGCTATGCCTTGGCGAATCATTCCCTTCTGTACTCTCCCTTTTTTTTTTGCAGAGTGCGAAGCTAAATTTTAGTACGAAGCTATGCTTCAGCGCGAACTACTGCTAGGCTAGGCTAGCTTTGCTTTGGAAGCGAAGCTATGCCTTTGCATTCTTTTGCTTTCTCCTCTTCTTTTTAACTTCTGGGCTAATATATTTTCTCTCTCTTTTTTTTATTTTGTAGTGCATTATACTCCTGGACCCTTGAACAATCTTTTCAGGTCGGCCAGGAGACTGGATGGAAACATTAGTCTACAATTTCAGGGACAAGCTTCGTTGTTTAGTGAACGGAGCACTCCTGGCCGCAATGCCCTGATTCACACTAGAGATCAGCGCACCATGAGGAGTATTTTAACTACTGCTCCTCTAGAGAACTGCGGCCGAAAGATTTATCGGAAGCCCAGCTTCATGTTCGAAGACGCAGTGCCTGGCACAGATCATCAACTGCTGGCTGGGAAAGGGCAGTGGATCTTTAATTTGAATGGCGAGAAGTACTACCTCCCGTCCAACAAGCGTCATTTTTCACTTTCTTTCTTCCAATGTGTAACGAGGCCTCGGAAGATAAAATGGCAAGTGACCCAGAACACCGACTCAGTCCACATGGGTATTTTGACGGCTGCCTCTCACGGCTATGCAAGGGCAGGTTCCCCTCGACGCATACTGGGTCTTCACCTTGCGAATGTCCTACCAAACATCCAGATGGGGGAGAATCCAGCTATGGATCTAACCTTAAAATTAATTCTTCAGAGTCAATGACAACTACCCAGTAACTGATTTCAGGACCCCAGGTTGGATTCATCCCCTAAGGCCTGTTGGAGGGACTTGACTCTGTATGTCTTGGCCCATTTGAGGAGGACTTGGAGAGGCTGGGGCTCTGCGAAGCTATCAGAGCTACCAGTTATGGCATCCAGATGAGCGTAGCGAACTTCTACGCCATCTTCGAATTGTACTGCCCAGCTACAGGGACTTTCTTCACTCCTGTAGGTGAGTTGGGCATGCCTTTGCATGAGATGTTGGAAGTCTCTACTTTGCCAATGGGATCTCTTCCCTATGAAGAATACTTCTCATGTGAGGCGGAGTTGGCATATTTGGAGAAGCAGGAGCCCGCCCTATTCGAGACCTATCGAGAGCTGATGTGCCACTTCTACATCTGCTCAGACATGCATGGTAATTATAAGGGAGGCTCGAACAGTTCGAAGAGTTGGGGGGATTATCTGTTCCCCAACCTGGAGAATGCCCCTAAAGAGGCTCATTGCAGGGTTGCGGATGAGGATATCTTCTAAATGATGAGGTAGCATGCCTAAGGAGACATTATTCTGGAGGAAAATGATGACATCTATAAGAAGGGTGATATTCTTAGGAGCTTCCATCATCAAGCCTGCCAGCCAATGTCCCGGAAAGCCCCTTTGGCTGGGTTTTTACCAGTCTGGCTAAAAAGATCTATAGTGCCTGTAGGCTGCCTAAAAATCACTAAAAGACAAGCCATTGAAAAGCAGAATTCCAAATTCTAGACGCAAAGATAATTTTGGCCGCGTCTCAGCCGCACCAAGGCGCGAGGGTCGAAACTCGCGTCTCAGCCGCACCAAGGCGCGAGGGTCGAAACCCGCGTCTCAGCCGCACCAAGGCGCGAGGGTCGACACCCGCGTCTCAGCCAACACTGCAGCACCAAGGCGCGTGAGTCGAAACCCGCGTCTCAGTTGTAACCGTCCCGGTTATGGGGCCAATCACGGCCCACATAACGGGGAAAGTTAGCCCCCATTATGGAGTATTTTGAGGAGGCACGTACGCCCCTGAAACCTCTATAAATAGCCCCGCTGCTATGGAGAAGGGGTCGGATTTTCTGAGAGAAGAATTCTAAGAGAAAAGGGCTTGACCTTAGAGCTTCCAGAGAGGAGGAAAGAGAGTCTAACTCTTCAAACAACTTGCTGCGGACAAGTTAGTCTTTGTCGACAATCTCTTTGAGAGTTTTGGTCGACAGAGCTGTGTTACTCCGTCAACCACCCGAAGAGAAGAGCCCCGGAAGATCTCAACGTTCACCCGGTCAACGGAGAACAAGATTCACTCTCCACCGCCACTTGAAGAACCCAGCCTTAAACAAAGGGAGGATTCAAGACTCAACATCATCCCTCCCTTGTAGTCGAAAAACTGTTTTGTTGTAATCTTTCAATTGATCCAAGGAAATTTTACACCGAATTCATTTTCGTGCGTGTACAAGAGATGGCGACTCCGCTGGGGAATACATTTGTTACTGACGAATAAATCTTGGCGCAAGGTGACGTCCTCTATAAGGGGAAGATGGTCGAATCGCTTGTCGTCGAGTTCGACCAGGTAAAGTATGAAGATTTTCTCTCTTCCGGCTCTAAGAGCCCAAAGACCCGCGTCTGCCGCAGGGTCTCTACGGGGACTTGCCCCAAAACCCGCTCTGAGACTCTCTCAGGCGCGGCTGCTGTGAAGGGTGTTGCGGCCAACTGCGCCAAGCGTGACACACGCGCCAACGTATCTCAGGAGACCTGCGTGGCCTCAGGCGCAGCTGCTGTAAAGGATGTCGTGGCCAATCGCGCCATGCATAACACACGCGCCAACGTCTCTCAGGAGATCCGCGTGGTCAAGCCCTCTGGTGTCCAGCCAGTTCACCCTCTCCCTCAGCACCAGGTCGTCGTTGGTTTCTCTCCACCTCCACGACGCAACCGAAACGCTGAGTGCCGACAGAGGAGGCGTGCGCGTCAGCTGCAAGTTGGAACTTCTGATCGTCCAACTGAGACAGGTCGCAAGGTTCAAACTGGCGTCTCAGTTGCGCCGTATCCAGTACGCGAAGTTCGCGTTTGGCGGCCCAAACGCGAGACTCCCCAAGTTATCCCCTCTAAAGCTCCACTCACCAGGCGCCAACACGAAGCTTGCGCGCCTCATCAAGCACAAGAAACGCGCACCTCTAGGCGTAGGGCCCAGCAGCCCACTCTCTCTCAACCGTCTCTACTCCGACGCACCAATCAGCAACACGACAGTCGCGTCTCTTCTCAGCAGAGACGCCAGACAGCGTCCTAAAGCTGCGACGCGAGAATTGCGTCCCTGAATCCTGCGTCCAAGCTGTACAGCGCAAGGATGCCTCCCGCCCTCGAAGTTGCGAGGCTAATCTCTTCGATCCTCTTCCCATGGATCTAAGGGATTACTTGACGAAGAAAAGAAGTGTTAATCAAATCACTTCATCATGTTGCTGCCAAAGGCTCATCTCTATGCTCTCTGAGTGCCGTTGTGATTCAGGCGTGAACCAGCAGTCTTTAGTCAGACAGCTGACCTTGATTCCCCCATCAGCCAAAAGAAGACGCTCTCACAGGCGGAGGATCTTCTCTGACACTGAGTATCCAGAGCTCACTGCAAATATGACGAGCAGGAGCAGGGGAAAACAGCCTGTAGTCAGCTCCGACGAGTCTGACTCTGAACCGGAAGAAGTGTACCGACACACTCGCACCCGGACCGGGGCCATTCCCTTGATTGACTACAATGCCCTAGCCCGGGGCATTGAGATTAATGATTCGCATTCTGCTATTGTAGAGTCGCAGGCTTCAAATTCCTCTATGGAGAAAGAGGCCTACATATACATGACTAGCACTCCTGAGGAGACCGCCAGGCGCTTGGAACAGCAAGCCCAGATCCAGAAGGAACAATTCGAGATGATTCGCGCTCAGCAAGAATCTATCGACTCTCTCAAGCAGATGCTCGCACAGTTGCTTGAAGACAAGAGGAAGTCAACTAACAAAGCCTCCTCTAAGAAGTCTAAAGGCAAACGAAAAGAGGGAGAAAGCTCGTCCTCTGTACATATAGAGGAGAAAGAGCGGTCTACTTCTGATTCGTCTAAGTCCTCATCGCAGGAAAAGGACGACCAAGACCAGGGAAAGGTTCATTCCAAAAGAATGAATCAGTTGGAGCAACGTCTTGAGGCCCTTACCAACCGGAAGGCCTCCAGGAGGCAGGAGTGGTCCGGCCATATCCGCCCGAGTGGGACTTGGTTCCATACCCGCCCAAGTTCAAGGCTCCAACCCTCCAAGCATTTGATGGGAAAGGTTCACCTAACCAGCATATCTACTACTTTAAATCCCAAACAGGGAATGTAGTAGATAACGATGCTATCTTGGCACGCTTATTCATTGGCACCCTGAAAGGGCTCGCCTTTGAATGGTTCATGAAGCTCCCAGAAGGCTCCATCAAAAACTGGGGTGATTTGGAGAAGCTTTTCTTAACGCGCTTCTTCGAAGATGACTCGGAAGTCATAATGCCCACCCTTTTGGCTACTAAACAGCGAAGGGAGAGTCCGTCAAATCTTTCGTGAAAAGATTTCGGAACTTGGTACTCCGATGTCCGAGCGGTATGACCCAGGTTACCCTGGTGGAAACATGCCGCCACAATCTCCAAACCTCACTCCTTGCTCAAATAGGAGTTGCTGAAAGCCGCACCTGGAAGCAATTGGTCCAACAAGCTGAACAGGCTGAGGAGATTGTCGCCCGCGTCAAAGCAGAAGAAAGTAAGCCCAGGCCGGAGAGGTCAACAAGGCATACGCCCGACACATCCCTCCAAGCCAAGAGGAAGGATAACTTGGCAGCAGAGACCAAGTCCCCTGTCAAACCTCAACCGGTTAAAGGGAGTGGCTCTTCAAGCCAACCACGCGCCAACAAGCAGTATTCCTTCAAGGATGAACATGTCGACTCGCTCTTCAAACTACTCAACAAGAGCAATCGACTGAAGCTCCCTGAAGCTAGGCGCCCCGAGGAAGTCGATAAAACCAATAATCCCAACTACTGCATGTATCACAGGATGTTGGGACACCCACCAAGAGCTGTTATGTCTTCAAGGACATCCTTCAGGCTCTGATTGACGCGGAGGTATTAAAACTCCGTCCAGAACAGAAGAAGGTGGCGGCCAATATGACGTCATTCCTCCAGTTTGAAAGGCAACCTCCAATACCCTCTGGAGTAGTCCCTATCCCAAGAGGAGAGTTGAGAATGGTCAACACAGACCCTTACCAACAGCAAGAGAAGGGCCTGGTACCCGTTTCCACACCTCAGGGAGAAGTCATGTGGGTTCACCCCAACCTTGTGGATGGCCAGCAATGGACCACTGTGACCAGCAGGAAGTCCAAAGGCAAAGCTAAAGCTTCGCCTTGTAATGTGGTATGCGCCTCTTCTCGAGAAGCGGAGACTGATGCCCCTTCGTTGACCGACTCAGAAGAGGAGACAATAGTTCTGGCCGTAGAACCCAGTCGGCTGGTGGCAGAAACCCGTTCAGGACAGCCATACTTGAAGCAGTATGGCGAAACGGCGGTAACTCCTCCAAAACCCGCTGCAGAGCCAGCCAAAACCTCCACGAAGCAACCCGTGGAGAAACAGAAAGAACTTCGGTTTTCTCGAGTTCTTTCGAAAGACGTAGCGGAAGGATCCACAGCACCTTACCGCTTTGATGTCCTGGCTCAACTAGCCAACATCCCGGCGCGGATTACGCTTTATGAGCTTCTTAGGCTGTCAAAGTCGACCAGAGAAGCTCTACAAGAAGCTCTGGCTAATGCTGAGGTCTTCATGACCCAGGTGCCGATTGGGCCAAAGGAGGAAGATGTAGAGGATTGCCTCCACGCCTCCCAAAATATTCCCTGCATCACCTTCACAGTAGATGATATACAAGTCAAGGGAAACATGATCGACCCCTTTACTTCGCAGGGTATATTGGATCATCTGAGGTGAACCGCATTCAAGTAGATCCCGGGTCTGTATTGAGCATCATGCCGCCGGGTCATGCAACATTTGGGGATTCCTACTCATCGTTTGAGCCCTACCCAGACGACCATTTATGGGTTCAATGCCAATAGTACCCGTCCATTGGGGAAGGTCAAGCTCAAATGCCAGATCGGAGATCTGAGGTCGGAAGTGACATGCTACGTCATCGACGCTGACACTTCCTACAATCTACTGCTGGGACGACCTTGGATTCATCGCAATTCTATCGTTCCCTCTACCCTCCACCAGGTCATGAAATACATTGACGGGAGTGGAAAGGTGCGAACGTTGATTGCCAAAAGGCATCCATTTAAGGGAGTCGAGAATTACTTCACAGATTCCCTCCTATATCAGGATCCTGTGGAGACGAATGAAGTCCCGCAACCAGAGGAGCCAGACTCTGGCAATGAAGCCGACACCGAGCTGGAAGAAGAAGAGTGCATGTGGGAGCTAAATCCACCTGTAACGAGCGCTAATAAGCTCGATGTTGATAATGCCACCGACGATGCAGGCGGTTGGTATTAGATTTGGCGTATTTTTCTGTGTTTGCTTCTGATTCAGTGCCGTCAGACACTAGTACCGAAGTAGATGATGATCTCTAGTCGGCAATGGGTGCTTTGACATCATTGCATGTACCAGTAAAATCGTCCTTCGAGACATGTCGAAATGCCGGTGATGCGCAAGAAGCTGTATTCATGGTTCCAGCAAGACGGAAAGGCCAAAGACCAATCCTTTTCGGGCGAATCTCGTCTGAACTAACGCCCCGCGAAGAATCAGAAGGCGAGGAAGAATCCCCTCAGTTCGGTCATTACGAACCAAAAGCACTCAGAATAATGAAACACATGGGGTATGACTTAACAAGCGGACCTGGGTTGAACTTTGGCAAAGGAAGGAGAACACTACTTCGATCCTTTGTGCCGAAAGGAAAAGCACCCGATTATTACCATCAGACCCGCAGGGGGTTGGGCTATGTGTCGACCCTGATCCCATCAGCCTCTGACTCTGAAGAGACATTGGGCCATGATTACTCATCGGGCACGTCCTCGTGGGAGTCAGATGCTAGTGTCGGCAACATTTTCGGAGAACTTTCAGTGAACATGGTTTCAACAAGCCACCTGGAGGACGGAGATGAAGAAATGATCCAATCCAATACAGATCCTTGGATCAAATATTTCAATACTCTTTGGGATGCCCGCTTTGAACAGCGAGAGCCACCCACAGAAGACAAGGTTGTTCAGATCAATCTGGGGGATGAGGCTAATCCTAAGCCCATTTTCATAAGTGACGGCCTGTCACCTTCGGAGAAAAAGGATCTAATATCTCTTATACAAGAGTATATAGACGTCTTCGCCTGGAATTACGAAGACATGCCCGGACTTGATCCTCAAGTGACTATGCACCGCCTCAACATCAATTCGGACGTAAAGCCTATCAAACAATAACAGCGACGATTCCGCCCAGAGATAATGGAGGCGATTCAATCAGAAGTCAGAAAGCTTATAGATTCTGGCTTCATCAGGGAAGAACAACATCCCGACTGGGTAGCCAACATCGTCCCCGTTGCCAAAAAGAATGGAAAGATCCGGATCTGCATTGATTTTCGTGATCTGAACGAGGCCTGTCCCAAGGACGAATTCCCACTGCCAATCACAGATGTCATGATTGACAATACATGTGGATTCGAACGAATGTCCTTCATGGACGGATTCTCAGGATATAATCAAATCAAAATGTATCCTGATGACGAAAAGCACACCTCCTTCAGAACACCACTAGGGGTCTACTGCTACACCGTCATGCCCTTCGGACTGAAGAATGCAGGGGCAACATACCAAAGGGCCATGAATGCCATTTTTCATCAGCAAATGCGCAAAACAGTGGAATGCTATGTGGACGACATCGCGGTAAAAAGCCGCGCTAAAGGAGATCATATAACTGATCTAAAGGTCGTCTTTGACATCATGCGGGCTCATCAATTGAAGATGAACCCCACCAAGTCCTTCCTGGGGGTAGCTAGTGGAAAATTCCTAGGGCTTGTAGTAACCTCTACGGGGATTCATTTGGACCCGAAAAAGGTTCGCGCTATCCAGGAGATGCAACCTCCGAGAAATCTCAAGGAACTCAGGGGATTGCAAGGACGATTGGCATATATCCGCAGGTTTATCTCAAATCTCTCCGGAAGATGCCAACCCTTCGCTAAGCTAATGAAGAAGGGTGTTTCGTTCATTTGGGACGACGCTTGCCAACAAGCATTTGAGGAAATCAAGCAATACCTCACACAACCACCAGTCCTTGCAGCTCCAATATCCGGAAAACCTTTCCTGATATACGTCCGAGCAATGGATCATTCTTTGGAGCTCTACTAGCTCAGAATGATGATCAAGGACGAGAGCAAGCGATCTACTATCTGAGTAGAACAATGATTGGAGCCGAACATCGGTACAACCCGATCGAGAAGGAATGTTTGGCACTGGTGTTCGCCATTCAGAAAATGCGACACTATCTGGTAGGCCAAACCATAAATGTCATATCAAAAGTCAACCCCTTGAGGTTACTCATGAAAAAGCCTTCATCGCTAAATAGCCGACTGGTAAAATGGGCCATATTATTATCTCAATATGAAATGCACTTTTTACCTCAGAAGGCCATTAAAGGACAAGAGTGGCGGATTTCCTAGCTGAGCATCCAGATCCGAGGGTAACCAAACTTTATGACGATCTCCCAGACGAGGTCGCTGAAGCCTGCAAGACACAGACATCCTTTGAAAGGCAAGTGTGGCAACTTTTCTTTGACGGTACATCAAGAACAAGCCCAAAAGGACACATAGTGGCAGGAGTAGGAGTAGTACTTGTCTCCCCACAGAACTATGTGATTCCTCGAGCTGTCTCATTAACCGAGCCGTGCTCCAACAACGTAGCGGAGTACAACGCCCTTTTGATTGGAATGCAACTCGCCGATGAGATTGGCGTTAAAAATCTCGAGGCATACGGTGACTCCAAACTCATCGTTAGCCAGGTTCGCGGGGAGTACGAAGTCAGACATGAAGACCTAGTACTCTATCACAACGCAACTATCCGCATGACCGAGAGTTTTACGAACTTTTACATTAACCATGTACCGCGCAGGCAAAATGCGCATGCAGATGCACTCGCATCTCTCGCTGCCTCCTTAGCTCTTCCAGCTAGAGCAATGGAGAAAGTATTTGTCTACAGCCACGACCTGTATTGCCCGAAAATTACTCTCGAGGGCTACCAGGAGTCAGCGGCAGACTGTCAAGGCAAAGGAGCACTTGAAGCGTCAACCGGTCCAGAGCCTAGAGACTGGCGATTCCCCTACATAGATTATGTCTTATACGGCATCCTGCCTGAGGACACCAAAGAAGCGGCTGCCGTTCGAAGGAAAGCCCCCAAATTCTACTATAATGCGATTACGCGAACATTGTATCGTCGATCGCATGACGGGATCTTGCTCCGCTGCCTTTCACCAAAGGAGGCACAGGAAATATTGAAAGAAGCCCATGACGGTATGTGTGGAGCCCATCAACCTGGCCCAAAACTTGCATACCGACTCCAAAGGCTGGGATATTATTGGCCCAAGATGATTGCTGACGCCGTCACCTATGCCAAAAGATGTCACGCCTGCCAAGTACATAGTGATTTCATCCATCAAGCACCAGGGTACCTTCACTCTACAACCTCTACCTGGCCATTTGAAATGTGGGGGATGGATGTAGTTGGCCCTATCAGCCCACCGTCATCAAAAGGACATCGGTTTATTTTGGCAATAACCGATTACTTCTCCAAATGGGCTGAGGCCGTTCCTTTGAAGGAGGTGAAGTCATCTGATGTGATCAAGTTCGTGAAACATCACGTCATTTACCGTTTCGGTGTACCTCGGCAAATTGTCCATGACAACGGACCCCAGTTCATCAGCCAGGCTTTCCAAAGGTTCTTCGCTAAGTTCAGAATCCAGAGTGTGTTCTCAACGGCATACTACCCCGCCGCTAATGGTCTCGCAGAAGCTTTCAATAAGACCATTGGCAAGCTCCTCAAGAAATTCGTCTCAAAAAGTCAACATGACTGGGACGACAAGCTGGGTGAATGCTTATGGGCTTATCACACAACTGTGCGAACCCCGACTAAAGCTACGCCGTTTTCTTTGGTATATGGGTGTGAAGCCGTACTTCCACTGAAAATCCAAATTCCATCTCTACGCGTCGCCTTGACAGCAGAGATGACAAATGAGGAGAAGCATCGACAGCGACTCCAGGAATTGGAGGCCTTAGACAATAAGCGTCTGCAAGCCCAACAACAAATCGAGCTTTACCAAGCCCGAATCACCAGAGCCTTCAACAAGAAAGTTAAAGTGCGAACTTTCAGGAAAGGCGACCTTGTCTTAGCCGTCAGAAGACCTATGGTGATGACACATAAGACAAAAGGAAAATTCCAGCCCAAATGGGAAGGACCATTTGTAGTAGAGTCAGTCTACTCAAATGGATCATATCGCCTCATAACCTCAAATGGCGATACACTCATGATGCCGATCAATGACAGATTCTTGAAGAAGTACTATCCATAATAGTATTCCTCCTCTGACCAAGTTAAAAGTACACCTCTGATCAAAACAAGAAGAGCATCTTCATTAACATCCGACGCCTCCGATGGCTAAGGATAGAGGAAAATGTTGGCTTCCAAGCCCAACATAAGTCTTCGACAACTCATCATGCTGAGGGGAATCGCATGGCTAGCCCAACTCAAACGGTAGTTGGTAAAGGCATATCAAACCCGTTGACAGCTGAGGATTTGCTAAAAATCCTAAGGGACATGTTCCCATTTGATCCAACACCTCCGACGGCTAAGGATAGAGGAAAATGTTGGCTTCTAAGCCCAACATAAGTCTTCGACAACTCACTATGCTGAGGGGAATAGCATGGCTAGCCCAACTCAAACGGTAGTTGGTAAAGACACCTCAAATCCTTTGATAGCTGAGGATTTGCTAAAAATCCTAAGTGGATGTAATTCCACCCTCTCTTCCAAAATCCCTTACCAATTCTCATACACAGAATGGTAGGCCTATAAAATACAGTCATTGCTAAGTTAACACTATACCTCTGGTAATGAAAATTTTCAATACTCCCTATCGAGTACAAATTTTACTTGTCAACTCTATATGGAGTAGCAAACCTTCAAATTTGCCAAGTTAATACTATACCTCTGGCACTCCAAACTTCACTTGTCAATTCTCATCAATAGAATGGCAGGCCCTCAAATTGCTCATATCGCAAGTCCACTACTGTCAAGTTAATACCACACCTCTGACAATATACTGTTAAGTTAACATTACACCTCTAACAGTAATCAAGTTGCTGCCAAGTTTAATATTAAACCTCTGACAGTCATCTTCCCTCAGACTTCCAGATCGAAGCTGAAATGAACGATGCTAAGTTTAATACTACACCTTTAGCGTCCAAGTCATTGCTAAATTCAACAATACACTTAAGGCCATGACTTTCCCTCGGACTTTCTTGTTAAAGTCGAGATGATTAATGCCAAGTTCAAAACTACACCTCTAGCATTACCCCCACTGTCAAGTTAAACATCACACCTATGACAGTGACACTTTCAGTTTTCCCAAATGTAAGCTGAAATACTTCTGAGTCAAGTTAATATCATACCTCTGACTCTCATTCTTGTTAAGATAACATCACACTTTTGACAAGACTACATTCAAACCGTTAAGTTAATATCACACCTCTAACGGTAAAAACTTTCCTAGATCCCCCGCGAATCTAGTCTCACTTGTTATTCTCCCCAACAGAATAACAAGTCCACCTAAAAACATTGTTAGGTTAACATTACACCGTTAACAGTGTTTCCATTAACTCCCCAGCTGATCTTAATTAAAGTTCATCTTCCCTGGGGGTACAAGTTCAACCTGTCACTTTCTTTTATAAAGTGGCAGGTCCACCAAAATTATCTTATCTCTGTCAAGTTAATATCACACCTCTGACAGCATTGCTGAGTTCCTAAATAGGATCTCTCTCTACAAAATTTGACTCGTTAAGATTATTATTATAATTTTGACAGGTCAAAGGTTCTTTACTTCTATTCGTCTGACTTTCAATACAAAAAGAGAGTTCAAGACAACAGAAGAAGACAAAAGAAATGTATCACTTTTATTTATTTTCAGTCATATGAAAGTGATACAAAATGCTCTCTTATACAATAAGATTGAGTGTTACAATAAAGGAGTATAAAGAAGTCCCTTTCTCTCTCAAAGGTTGCACTCACTCCTTAAAGCTGCGTTTGACTCCAAGTACAAGATGTTTAGAAGGGCGCCAAAAGAGAATTGAGCACTACGGCGACGATCGGAAGCTGGTTACACCACGATGCATGATGTAAACATCAAAGAAGCCTCTGGTTGACCGAGAACAATGGTGTTTCTTGAGGTAGAAAGGCTGCAGAATCTTATGATTCCACCTGACCATCCGAAGTGGGGGTATGATCCTTCGTTGATGAACATCTCTACCTCCAGAGAGTCACCTAATGAGCATAGAGCTTTCCTCGATGTCCCTTCTGGGTAAAAAGGAGGTTTTGAGACCTCACAGAGGATGCCCCTCTTTTCGATGACCTGTAGGAGGACCATACCCACAACTATATCCACCGCTACCCCGCCGCCATGCTCCCTCTGACCATGCCATGCCAAGAAGCATGACCGGTGCATTGAATCCAAAGAGATCTTGGCGAGGGTCAGGGCCCATGACTTCTTCTCCTGTGGTCGACCGCCGAACAAGTTCGCTGGTCGAAATATTCTCCCAGGGGCCCAACGAACATGAAAAAGGATGATCAAGCCTACCTGCAAAAAGCAAGAGTTAGAAGATCTGAAACTTAGTATATTTCAACAAGAAACACTAAGTGACAGACGCAGCTATTGTTGAGGACTTCAGACGCAGGAATGGCCCACGTAGAGAGCCAAACTTCTGTGGAGGCAGAAACAGACACGAATTAAATCTGTGATATACACGGAATTTGAACGCGATCTAGTTCCACACCCTTGCCTAAGATGCAAGACGCAAAGAGAATCAGACGCGAAAATTGCCGTCTCCCTGTTGGATGAACAGGAGTTGCAAGATTCAGGCCTGAGACCTCCAGTCTGAGTTGAAATTCTCCTAAGTCGACAGCCTCAAGACGCGAGCTCTATGTGCAAAGCCTGCGGCCAGGTGCCTAAGTCTACTATACTCACGTCCAGAGAAGTTTAAGTCAAATGGCGCAACTTCCAAAAGAGGAATGCACCAACTAAGACTTCAGGAGAAAATCCAGATGATGAATCTCTTTAAGAGATATCAAAATTCAAACTTAGTTGGGTTAAAAATGTCATGGCAAACCGAGAAGGCGTACCCGCAGAGGCCTCTATTAAGAGTTGAACTCTCTGCATCGAAGCGCGAACATAAAAGGTGCTCAAGGAGACCCTTTCTATTATTGAAATCACTTGACAGTGGTAATCTTCTGAAGAGACCAAATAGAAGCATGAAAGCTCTGGGTCATCTTCGTCCATGGAGGCAAGCCCCTGGTAAAAGTCCTTGAAGGGAGAAGATGGAGTCTCTCAGAGCACTCGCTTTTAAAAGAAAATAGTCCAAGTATGGGACTGCTAAAGGAAGGGGTAAGCCCTATTTATAGGCAAGCTACAACACCTATAATCAATGGCTCATTAATCAGGGCCGTCGGCTTCAATCCCCGCATGCATGTCGAAGCCCAGTAAAGGGCTGACACGTGGACTATCGCTTTGGGAAGCATCGAAGACGCGAGTCTCCAACCGCCAGTGCCGGTCTGGCATTTAAAGGCATTAATGCCTAAGCCCAATGAAGGGCTGACGCGTGGACTGCCGCGTCGGGAAACGTTGGAAGATACGAGTCCCCAATCGTCAACATCGACTGGACATTTAAAGATCCAACGAAATCTTTATGACAAGCTGCATGTAACTCTTGAAAAGTTGCACCAAACGCAGACCCGAGAGTTGCGTCCAAGAAATTGCATCCCTTTGTGAATACGAAGGCGGCGTCCTTTTTCATTCCAGCTAATGACGACCGCGTCTCTCGGAGCAGTTCAGAGCTGCGTCCCCTTAGCAAAGAGGGACCCATTCTGGGGGTCGCGCTTTGAAATCATGTAAAATTGGAAAGCTGCGTCCTAAGACTTGCTTCTACAACAAAGAAGGCATATGTCATTCGCAGGACCTAGAGACGTGTCTCCGCAAAGACAGTGCCGCGTCCCCATCAATCAGCTGAGTTCTATGCGTCAGCATTGGAGGAGCATAAAACTGCATCCTCTCTGTATCCTAAAGACTGCATTTGGACAGAGTCAGAGTCGCGTTTCTCGGGACTGCGTCTCCACCACAAAATCAGAGCCGCGTTTGGCAAACTCAGCTCGGCCTGAGTCTACTCAGAATCAGTCAAAGATCATAACCAAAGAGTGCAGCTAAGAAATTGGACTCACCCATAGCGGAACAATGAGGATGGAGCGAAATCTTAAAGACTTTTATTATTTAAACCAAAAATGATAAAAGTAATACAAACACTCTTAATAAATGGAGTGCTCTCCTCTTTGGAAAAAAAAAAAGGGGGAAGACTAATAATCCTGATTCGCCAAAGAATGGATTTGTTCTCTAAGGCGATGTATCTCATGTTTGTATGACCGGGAAAGAGGGAGACAGTGAATTGCAGTAAAAGTTTTCCTTGAATCAAATGAAAAGGATTACAACAACAACTGTTCCTTCCGGTTACAAGGGAGGGAGGATATTGAATCTTGAATCCCCCCTTTGTTTAAGGCTGGGTTCTTCGTGTGGCGGTGGAGAGTGAATCTTGTTCTCCGTTGACCGGATGACCGTCCTTTAGGGATCTCCTCTTCGGCCGGTAGAAAGAGTAACTCAGCTCCGTCTACCAAAACTCTAAAAGAGAAGGTAAGCGAAGAGTAACTTGTACGCAGCAAGCTAGCTTGAAGAGTCGAGTTCTCTCTCTGTTGATGATCTCTCCGTTGTCCTCTTCTCCTTCTTTTTTGATTGCCCAAAAGTCCGACCTCTTCTTCATAGAGACGGGGCTATTTATAGAGGTCCTAGGGGTGAACGCGCCCCCTGAAAACGCTCCACAATGAGGGCCAACTTCCCCGCTACATGGGCGGTAACTAACCCACGTGCCTTCTAAAGACACGCCACGATGGGAGCTGGTTTCCCTTACGTGTGGGCAGTGATTGGTCCCTTAACCAAGGCGGTTATAACTGAGACGCGGGTTTCAAGCCAACGAGCCTTGATGCTGAGGCGCGGGTGTCAAGCCGACGCGCCTTGATGCTGAGGCGCGGGTGCCAGGCCGACGCGCCTTGATGCTGAGACGCGGGTGTCAAGCCAACGCGCCTTGATGCTGAGACGCGGGTGCCAGACCGACGCGCCTTGATGCTGAGACGCGGGTGTCAGGCCGACGCGTCTTGATGCTGAGACGCGGGTGTCAGGCCGACGCGCCTTGATGCTGAGACGCGGGTGTCAGGCCGACGCGCCTTGATGCTGAGACGCGGGTGATAGTCCCTCGCATCTAGAGCTTTTCAATGGCTTGTCCTTCAGTAACTTTTGGACAGCCTACAGAACCCCCTCCAAAGTTTTCGATATTCCGCAGTTAACTGGGACGGATTTCGAAATACTTTGGACTCTAGCTGAATTCACCTTCATGGCTGGACTGTTGATGCTCCGGGTTCGATCTTATCTGAAGTTGGTCTTCGTGAGTGTACTGTTTGAACTCTTTGAAGCCACCAGAGTTGATCATGTTGAGCGTCTAGATGCACAGTCTAAACCTCCCCGATTGCTTTTAGTCTGTCACGAGTGTGCTTTAAGCCAGGAGTGGTTAGTCGTCTGCTTGCGTCAGTGTACTGTTGAACTGATTTTGCAGAAGCAGGAGGTCGAACGCAGGTTCTTTTCAAAAAAGCCGAGATGGTACTGCTTTAAAGACGCGATTTCTGTAGGGTGCGTCCTTTGGCAATGGAAACGCGCCCGATCTTCCATGAGGCAGACGCGATGTTGGGCCCGCTGGGTCGGACGCGGACTTCGTAGAGAGACGCGACCTTCCGAATACATTTATGGAGATGCTGACGGGGCATGTCCATCGAAGAGGTGCGTCCCTTGGGTGCGAATCTGTGCCGTGTCATGATTACGCCGCCAGCTGGCCTGGGGAACCGGCAGGATTTTACCTTTTGGCGCGCGGATTTCCTGGTTCATTAACTGACCCGCGCCACGTGTCAAATGACGACTCGCTGTGGAGTCGTGACGCATGATCTTCGCGAAGATTTGCTCTACGCGTCATGCGATGATTTGCTGCAGCTTTTATCGGGTCACACGCCGCGTATCTTTGCGAATCCTTGTGCCTATAAATAGCCATAGTTGGAGAGATACCTCTTCTTCTCCGAGCGTTCTATTTTAGGGTTTTTTAAGAAATAGAGTTCTTCTTCCCCTGTTCATACTCACATCAGATTCTTGATTAACAATGGCACCCAAGACCAAGCCAACCGCATCTTCTTCACGGGCGACCGTCGACGAGGCCCGGAGGGGCGCTTCTTCTGCGCAGGATGCTGCTTTCCCAGGTATAATGCCTGTTGGGCGTGAATTTCGCCATTAACGGAAGTTCATAGAACCCTAAGAATCTTTAACACAAGATATAACTCGTGTTTGATTCTCAGATGCGGTCTCAGACGCAGTCTTTGAATTGATAACCGAGGCGCGGGTTTGGACCCTTGCGCCATTGGGTCCTGCGTTTCGGATTCTTCACTTAGAATATTTCTAATTGTGAAGGGTTCAGACGCGGACTTGGTTTGCAGAACGCGGATTTGATCCTTGCGTTCTGTTCCATCAGCTGCCGATTTTGATGAATCTGGCACTTGCGTCCCAGCAATTAGAAATCTGGGGGTGTGAAAGGAAGGGAGCTACCCTCCTTAACTTCTGGTGGTTGTGGTGATGGAAGGGTTAAGGTGGATAACTCCCTTCTTTTCACACCTCAGAAGCGACATCAAGGACTCCTCATGTCTGCTGGATGGCCTGCTGGGGGAAGAGATGTTCATAAACGAAGGGTTGCCGAACTTTCTGCTTCCACCGGACCTCAAGAATACCATTGCTCTTAGCTTAGTCAGCTAGGCTCTTTTGATGTTTACATCATGCATCGTGGTGTAACCAGCTTCTATTGTAGCCACAAAACATCGCGTACTTGGAATCAGACGCGGCTTTAAGGAGTGAGTGCAACCTCTGAGAGGGAGAGGGACTTCTTTGTACTCCTTAATTGTAACACTCCATCTTATTGTAAGAGAGCGTTTTGACTGTAACACTCAATCTTATTGTATAAGAGAGCGTTTTTGTATCACTTTCATGTACCTGGAAATAAATAAAAGTGACACTTCTCTTTTTGCCTCTTCCATTGTCTTGAACTCTTTTTTTTGTCTCTTTTTGGTCAGACGCATAGAAGCAAAGAATCTTTGGCTTATCAAAAATGAAAATTTTAACAAGTCGAATTTTGTGGAGAAAAGATCCTATTTCAGGAACTCTCATGATACTGTCAGAGGTGTAATATTAACTTGACAGGGGTGAAATTTTTGATGGACCCGCCACTTTATAAGAGAAAGTGACAAGTAGAATTGGTACCCCCAGGGAGGGTGAACTTTTATCAAGTGTTTGGGATTAACTTGATTAAGCTCAACTGGGGATTTGATGAAAACACTGTTGATGGTGTAGTGTTAACCTAACAATGTTTTTTTTTAAAGTGGACTTGTTATTCTGTTGAAGAGAATAACAAGTGAAGCTAGATTCGTGGGGAATTTAGGAAAGTTTGTTACCGTCAGAGGTGTGATATTAACTTAACGGGTTGGAAGTGGTCTTGTCAGAAGTGTAATGTTAACTTGACAAGGATGTGAGTCAGAGGTGTGATATTAACTTAACTCAAAAAGTGTCACTGTCATAGGTGTAATGTTTAACTTGACAGTGAGGGTAATGCTAGAGGTGTAATGTTGAACTTAGCATTGGTCATCTCGGCTTGCATAAGGAAGTCCGAGGGAAAGTCATGGCCATAGGTGTATTGTTGAACTTAGCAATGACTTGGATGCTAGAGGTGTGATGTTAACTTAGCATCATCCATTTCAGCTTCGGTGTGGAAGTCTGAAGAAAAGTGACTGTCAGAGGTGTAATATTAAACCTGGCAGAAACTTGATTACTGTTTAGAGGTGTGGTGTTAAACTTTAACAGTAATTTGTCAGAGGTGTGATATTAACTTGACAAAGATTGACTCATGGTAAGAGTAATTTGAGGAACTGTCATTCTATTGATGAGAATTGACAAGTGAAAATTTTGAAGTGCCAGAGGTGTAGTATTAACTTGGCGGATTTGAAAATTTGATACTCCGTGTAGAGTTGACAAACAAAATTTGTACTCGACAAGGAATATTGAAAAGTTTTCATTACCAGAGGTATAGTGTTAACTTAGTAATGGTTGTATTTTGTAGACCTACCATTCTGTGGATGAGAATTGGTAGGGGATTTTGGAGGAAAGAGTGGAGCCAAGTCCACTTTAGGATTTTTAGCAAACCCTCAGCTATCAACGGATTTGAGGTGCCTTTACCAACTACCGTTTGAGTTGGGCTAGCCATGCTATTCCCCTCAGCATGATGAGTTGTCGAAGACTTATGTTGGACTTAAAAGCCAACATTTTCTTCTATCCTTAGCCGTCGGGGGCGTCAGATCAAATGGGAACGTGTCCCTTAGGATTTTTAGCAAATCCTCAGCTGTCAACGGGTTTGAGGTGCCTTTACCAACTACCGTTTGAGTTGGGCTAGCCATGCTATTCCCCTCAGCATGATGAGTTGTCAAAGACTTATGTTGGACTTAAAAGCCAACATTTTCTTCTATCCTTAGCCGTCGGGGGCGTCGGATATTAATGAAGAAGCTCTTCTTGTTTTGATCAGAGGTGTATTTTTAACTTGATCAGCGGAAGAATACCATCTAAGGATAGTATTTCTTCAGGAACCTGCCATTGATCGGCATCATAAGTGTATCGCCATTCGGGGTTATGAGGCGATATGACCCATTTGAGTAGACTGACTCTACTACAAATGGTCCTTCCCATTTGGGTTGGAATTTTCCTTTTGTCTTGTGCGTCATTACCATGGGTCTTCTGACGGCTAAGACAAGATCGCCTTTCTTGAAAATTCGCACTTTAACTTTCTTGTTGAAGGCTCTGGTAATTCGAGCTTGGTAGAGCTCGATTTGTTGCTGGGCCTGCAGACGCTTATCATCTAAGGCCTCCAGTTCTTGGAGTCGCTGTCGATGCTTCTCCTCGGTTGTCATCTCCGCTGTCAAGGCGACGCGTAGAGATGGAATTTGGATCTCTAGTGGGAGCACGGCTTCGCACCCATAGACCAAAGAAAATGGCGTAGCTTTAGTTGGGGTTCGCACAGTCGTGCGGTAAGCCCATAAGCATTCACCCAACTTGTCGTCCCAGTCTCATTGACTTTTCGAGATGAACTTCTTGAGAAGCTTGCCAATAGTCTTGTTGAAAGCTTCTGCGAGGCCATTAGCGGCAGGATAGTATGCCGTTGAGGACACACTTTGGATTCTGAACTTAGCGCAGAATCTCTGGAAAGCCTGGCTGATGAACTGAGGCCCATTGTCGTGGACAATTCGCCGAGGTACGCCGAAACGGTAAATAACATGGTGTTTCACGAATTTGATCACGTTCGACGATTTGACCTCCTTCAAAGGGATGGCTTCGGCCCATTTGGAGAAATAATTGGTTATTGCCAAAATGAACCGATGTCCTTTTGATGATGGTGGGCTGATAGGACCAACCACGTCCATGCCCCACATTTCAAATGGCCAGGTAGAGGCCGTAGAGTGGAGGTACCCTGGTGCTTGATGGATGAAATCGCCGTGCACTTGGCAGGCGTGACATCTCTTGGCATAAGTGACGGCATTGGCAATCATCTTGGGCCAGTAGTAACCCAATCTTTGGAGTCGATGTGCCAGTTTTGGGCCAGGTTGATAGGCTCCACACATGCCGTCGTGGGCTTCTTTCAATACCTCTTGAGCCTCCTTTGGTGAGAGGCACCGGAGCAAGATCCCGTCATGTGATCGACGATACAATGTTCGCGTAATCGCATTATAATAGAATTTGGGGGCTTTCCTTCGAATGGCAGCCGCCTCTTTGGTGTCTTCAGGCAGGATGTCGTATAAGACGTAGTCGATATAGGGGAATCGCCAGTCTTTAAGCTCTGGACCGGTTGATGCTTCAAGTGCTTCTTCGCAGTGACGACCTCCCGTTGACTCCTGATAATCCTCGAGAGCATTCCTCGGGCAATACAGGTCGTGGCTGTAGACGAATATCTTCTCCATTGCTCCAGCTGGAAGAGCTAAGGAGGCAGCCAGGGATGCGAGTGCATCTGCGTGCGCGTTTTGCCTGCGCGGTACATGGTCGATGTAGAAGCTTGTAAACCCCTCGGCCATGCGGATAGTCGCGTTGTAATAGGGTACTAAGTCTTCATGTCTGACTTCGTACTCCCCGCGAACTTGGCTGACGATGAGCTTGGAGTCGCCGTATGCCTCGAGATTTTTAACGCCAATCTCGTCGGCGAATTGCATCCCAATCAAAAGAGCGTTGTACTCCGCCACATTGTTGGAACAAGGCTCAGTTAATGAGACAGCTCGGGGAATCACATAATTTTGTGGGGATACAAGTACTACCCCCACCCCTGCTACTAAGTGTCCCCTCGGGCTTGTTCTTGATGCACCGTCGAAGAAAAGTTGCCATACTTGACTTTCGAATGATGTCTGAGTCAGGCAGACTTCAGCAACTTCATCTGGGAGATCCTCGTAGACTTTGGCTGCCCTCGGATCTGGGTGCTCAGCTAGGAAATCTGCGACTGCTTGTCCCTTAATGGCCTTTTGTGGTAAAAAGCGCATCTCATATTGGGAGAGCAATATGGCCCATTTTGCCAGTCGGCCATTTAGCGATGAAGGTTTAGTCATAAGTAACCTCAGGGGGTTGACTTTTGATATGACGTTTATAGTTTGGCCTACCAGATAGTGTCGCATTTTCTGGATAGCGAACACCAGTGCCAAACATTCCTTCTCGATCGGGTTATACCGATGTTCGGCTCCGATCATTGTTCTACTCAGATAGTAGATTGCTTGCTCACGTCCTTGATCGTCATTCTGAGCTAGTAGAGCTCCCAAAGAATGATCCATTGCTCGGACGTACACCAGAAACGGCTTTCCGGATACTGGAGCTGCAAGGACTGGTGGTTGGGTGAGGTATTGCTTGATTTCCTCAAACGCTTTTTGGCAAGCGTCATCCCAAATGAATGAGACACCCTTCTTCATCAGCTTAGCGAAGGGTTGGCATATTCCGGAGAGGTTTGAGATAAACCTGTGGATGTATGCCAATCGTCCTTGCAATCCCCTGAGTTCCTTGAGATTTCTCGGGGGTTGCATCTCCTGGATAGCGCGAACCTTTTCCGGGTCCAAGTGAATTCCGGTGGATGTTACAACAAATCCTAAGAATTTGCCACTGGCCACCCCCAGGAAGGACTTTGTGGGATTCATCTTCAATTGATGAACCCGCATGATGTCGAAGACCACCTTCAGGTCTGCTATATGACCACCTTTAGTGCGGCTTTTTACCGCGATGTCATTAACATAACATTCCACCGTTTTGCGTATTTGCTGATGGAAAATGGCGTTCATGGCCCTTTGGTATGTTGCCCCTGCATTTTTCAGTCCGAAGGGCATGACGGTATAGCAATAAACCCCCAATGGTGTCCTGAAGGAGGTGTGCTTTTCATCGT
Organism: Agave tequilana; assembly: GCA_038442645.1. NCBI lineage: Eukaryota > Viridiplantae > Streptophyta > Magnoliopsida > Asparagales > Asparagaceae > Agave > Agave tequilana. The sequence goes on along the minus strand of JAVJIF010030765.1, from coordinate 191,269 downwards.
CAGGATACATTTTGATTTGATTGTATCCTGAGAATCCATCCATGAAGGACATTCGCTCGAATCCGCAAGTATTGTCAATCATAACGTCTGTGATTGGAAATGGGAATTCGTCTTTGGGACAAGCCTCGTTTAGATCACGGAAATCGATGCAGATCCGGATCTTCCCGTTCTTCTTGGCAACGGAGACGATGTTGGCTACCCAGTCGGGATGTTGTTCCTCCCTGATGAAGCCAGAATCAATAAGTTTTCTGACTTCTGATTGAATTGCCTCCATTATTTCTGGGCAAAACCGTCGCTGCTGTTGTTTGACAGGCTTTACGTCCGGATTGATGTTGAGGCGGTGCATAGCCACTTGAGGATCAAGTCCAGGCATGTCCTCATAATTCCAGGCGAAGACGTCTATATACTCTTGTACAAGAGATATTAGATCTTTCTTCTCCGAAGGTGACAGGCTGTCACTTATGAAGATGGGCTTAGGGTTAGCCTCATCTCCTAGGTTGATCTGAACAATCTTATCTTCTGTGGGTGGCTCGCGCTGTTCAAAGCGGGTGTCCCAAAGAGCATTTAAATGTTTAATCCAAGGATCTGTATCGGATTGGATCATTTCTTCATCTCCATCTTCGAGGTGGCTTGTCGAAACCATGTTCACTGAAAGTTCCTTGAAGATGTTGCCGACACTGACATCTGACTCCCAGGATGATGTGTCTGAAGAATAATTGTTGCTCGACGATTCTTGAGAATCGGAGGCTGATGGAACCGGAGTTGATACATAGCCCAACCCCCGGCGTGTCCGATGATAATAATCGGGGGTCTTCCCTTTTGGCACAAAGGATTGAAGCAACGTCCTCCTTCCTTTGCCGAAGTTCAACCCGGGTCTGTCGGTTAGATCGTACCCCATGCACTTCATCATTTTGAGTGCTTTTGGTTCATAATGATCGAACTGAGGTGAGTCCTCCTCGCCTTCCGATTCGTCGTGGGGCGTTGGTTCAGACGAGATTCGCCCAAAGAGAATTGGTTTTTGGCCTTTCCGTCTCGCTGGAACCATGAATATAGATTCTTGCGCATTATCATTGTCTTGGTATGTCTCGAAGGACGATTTCACTGGTACATGTAATGATGTCAAGACACCCATTGCCGACCAGAGATCGTCATCTATATCAGTGCTAGTGTCTGACGGTATTGAATCAGAAGCACACGCAGAAAAATACGCAAAATCTAAATCTTCATTAATATACCAACCGCCTACATCATCGGTGGTATTATCGACATCGGGTTTATTAGTGCCCGTTACAAGTGGTTCTAACTCCCACAGGCACTCTTCTTTCTCAAGCTCAGTGTCAGCCTCATTACCAGAGTCTGGCTCTTCTGGTTGTGGGGCTTCATCCATTTTCACCGGATCTTGGTACAGCAAAGAGTCGGTGAAATAATTCTCGACCCCTTTGAACGGATGCCTTTCGGCAATCAACGTCTGCACATTTCCACCCCCGTCAATGTACTTCATGACTTGGTGGAGAGTGGAGGGAACGATGGAGTTGCGGTGAATCCACGGTCGTCCCAGCAACAGATTGTAGGAAGTGTCGGCATCGATGATGTAGCATGTCACCTCCGACTTGAGGCTTCCAATCTGACACTTGAGCTTGATCTTCCCCATCGGACGGGTCTGGTTGGCATTGAACCCATAGATAGTCGTCTGGGTAGGGCTCAAACGATGGGTAGGAATGCCGAGATGTTGCATGACCCGGCGAGGCATGATGCTCAACGCGGACCCTGGATCTACCTGGATGCAGTTCACCTCAGACGATCCGATATACCCTGTGAAGTACAGGGGTCGATCATGCTTCCCTTTCACCTGCATATCATCTGCCGTGAAGGTGATGCAGGGGGCATTCTGGGAGGTGTGGAGGCAATGCTCTACATCTTCCTCCTTCGGCACCTGGGTCATGAAGACCTCAGCATTTGCCAGAGCTTCTTGCAGAGCTTCCCTGGTCGACTTTGATAGTCTAAGAAGTTCATACAAGGTAATGCGTGCCGGAATGTTGGCCAACTGAGCCAGGACATCAAAGCGGTAAGGTGGCGTAGATCCTTCCGCGATGCCCTTTTGAAGGGCTCGAGAAAATCGAGTCCCCTTCTGCTTTTCCACAGGTGACTTTGTGGAGGGCCTGACTGGCTCCGCAGTTGGTTGTGGAGGGGCTACCGCCGTCTCGTCGTACTGTTTCAAGTACGCCTGTCCTGAACGGGTTTCCGCCATCGGTTGGTTGGGCTCTGTAGCCAGGACTATCGTTTCCTCCTCTGAGTCGGTCAGTGAAAGGATATCAGTCTCCGCTTCTCGAGAGGAGGCACCTACCACATTGCAGGATGAGGCTTTTGCCTTGCCTTTGGATTTCCTGTTGGTCACAGTAGTCCATTGCTGTTCATTGACAAGGTCAGGGTGGACCCACATAATTTCCCTTGAGGTGTAGGGACGGGTACCAAGCCCTTCTCTTGCTGCTGGTGAGGGTTTTAAGAAATAGTGAATTGCAGATTCTGGGTTCGATCCCCAGCGGAGTCGCCATCTCTTGTATGACCCGGGAAAGAGGGAGACAGTGAATTGCAGTAAAAGTTTTCCTTGAATCAAATGAAAAGGATTACAACAACAACTGTTCCTTCCGGTTACAAGGGAGGGAGGATATTGAATCTTAAATCCCCCCTTTGTTTAAGGCTGGGTTCTTCGTGTGGCGGTGGAGAGTGAATCTTGTTCTCCATTGACCGGATGACCGTCCTTCAGGGATCTCCTCTTCGGCCGGTAGAAAGAGTAACTCAGCTCCGTCTACCAAAACTCTAAAAGAGAAGGTAAGCGAAGAGTAACTTGTACGCAACAAGCTAGCTTGAAGAGTCGAGTTCTCTCTCTGTTGATGATCTCTCCGTTGTCCTCTTCTCCTTCTTTTTTGATTGCCCAAAAGTCCGACATCTTCTTCATAGCGACGGGGCTATTTATAGAGGTCCTAGGGGTGAACGCGCCCCCTGAAAATGCTCCACAATGAGGGCCAACTTCCCCGCTACATGGGCGGTAACTAACCCACATGCCTGCTAAAGACACGCCACGAGCTGGTTCCCTTACGTGTGGGCAGTGATTGGTCCCTTAACCAAGGCGGTTATAACTGAGACGCGGGTTTCAAGCCAACGCGCTTTGATGCTGAGGCGCGGGTGTCAAGCCGACGCGCCTTGATGCTGAGGCGCGGGTGTCAGGCCGACGCGCCTTGATGCTGAGGCGCGGGTGCCAGGCCGACGCGCCTTGATGCTGAGACGCGGGTGTCAAGCCAACGCGCCTTGATGCTGAGACGCGGGTGCCAGACCGACGCGCCTTGATGCTGAGACGCGGGTGTCAGGCCAACGCGTCTTGATGCTAAGACGCGGGTGTCAGGCCGACGCGCCTTGATGCTGAGACGCGGGTGTCAGGCCGACGCGCCTTGATGCTGAGACGCGGGTGATAGTCCCTCGCGTCTAGAGCTTTCAATGGCTTGTCCTTCAGTAACTTTTGGACAGCCTACAATGTTGACGCGCTTTTTCAGCTCCAGCAACTCCTCCTCGGACAAAAATCTCCTCGCAGCCAGCTGCGCTCGTAGGGATTCCAACCTGGAGGAGTGACTGGAGAGGTTTTCTTTAACCTGCATCTTGACAGCCTCCAGCTCTTCCAGCTTCTTCCTGGTAGTGGCAAGCTTCTGCTCATTGATTGCAATCAAGGCTTCTGCTTTGACTATGGTAGCCCGAGCACTGATGATAACCTGCTCTGCGCTCTGCATGACGAGTTCAGATTCCCTTGAATCGCCAATCAGCTTTTGATGGTCCGCCTAGAAATGTTGGAGATGGTGAGTCTCTTCGGCTATTTGTTCCTCCATCTCCTTCCGTTCCTATTCTAGAGCAGCAAGAAGCCTAGTCAAGGTTGCCCGGGCCTCGTGAACTGAGCCGGCGTCCTCCAAAGACTTAAGATCTTTCAGATCACTCCCCAACTGCTCCACCAGCAGCAGACACGCCCTAGCCTGTGAAGGACCTCCAGCATGACCAATGTTCTCGATCAAATTCTCAAGAAGCATTCGGGCAAATTCGAAAGAACTGCCCCCAGAGAGGATGGGATCAATACACGAGCGCATGGAAGCAAAGAACTGCTGCACCATTTGACGTGTCAGTTCTTCCATGATATCTCCGGCCGAGGAGAATTCCGCTGATGTGCTCCCAGATCCCCTTTCTGTCACAGGGCGAGGGATGGGAATCAACTCATCCTGTGCAGGAGTAGGGTCAACAACAGGCGCGACAGAAGCTGAGATGGTCACCGGCACTTCTGGGGCGGTTGCCGTCATAGCAGCCTCCACGGCGACTGGAGCAGCAGCGAACCTGACTTCTCCAGAACCCTCGGTCGAAGGTTGAATTGTATTGCCTACTGAGTCGACGCTGACTGCCAAGTGTTGGCCCAAGAGGTTACACTCTCCAATTGTTTTGTGTTTTGATGATGACAAACCAAATTAGAGCTATTTGGTACTAACAAGTTTGTTAAGATGAGTTTCAGGTTTTGTACCATGTTTAGAGACCATTTGCTTAGCTATTGCAAGAACTTCTAAGTTCCACCAAGTAAGGAAGGCAAATTGCACATCAAGGAAGGATCATAGAAGAGAAGGCACTAGCAAGGCATTGGATGGCTCAAAGACTTGAAGATAGCTCAAGAAGTCTTCATGTAATTTGTTTTTTGTTTATAGTATGTTAAAGAATAGTGGATAGGTTTGAAGCTCTATCACACACGTTTTTGCGCACATGCTCATTCCAAAATAATTTCTTATAAATTATACAAAAATATTTTGCATACAAGTTTTTGCCTACAAATACATCTTTATATTTTATACTATTCCCTGTTCAAAAGTATTTTTGTTAAAATCAAAATCCTCTTTGTTTTCCTTCTTAAAATTGATTTTAGACCTGATCCGGTCGACCGGGACAGTCGACCGAGTCTGTGTCAGTCTGGTCCGGTCGACCGGACCAGTCGACCGCAGTTCTGGCAGAGGCACGTATCAGTGTGCATGTCTGCAAGTCGACCGGGGCGGTCGACCGAGATATTTATTTTGCTCACAGGTTTTTTCAGTCGACCGGGTCGGTCGACCGCTGGCCTATAACGGTCAAATTTTTGATCTACCGGTCGACCGGCCCAGTCGACCGATGTGTCCGTTGAACAGTAACGGGCAGATTTTTAGTGAGCTGTTTATTTTTGTCTTTTGTGTTTAAAAATTCGTTTAAGGATATATTTTGATTTAATTACCTCCTAAACATCAGTAATTATGTTTTGTCCCTAAACCCTAGCCCTCTCCTATAAATAGGGGTGTTTGGGGAGAGATTTGTTACAACAATTTTTGCTAGAAAATTCAAAAGTTTAAGGCTTTCAAAAGAGACTTGTTTCTTGTTTTTGTGCTGAATTTCTCACTGATTTTCTGAAGGGTTTTCAAATACTCTCTGATTTAATTTTCTTTCTTCACTTACAACAAGAGCTTCATTCCTACTCAATATTCTCTAAGGACCTTTGTAAGGGAAGAGATATTTGAAAGAGAGAGTTTGTGGTCTTTTGACTACCAAGGAAATTACTTGTTCTTGAGATTGTAGGAGTTGGGTACTCCATTGTATTTGAGATCTTTGTGATAGTGGAAGTGGTCGGAATCCTTCTGGGGAAGGCGGGGAGTAGAGCTGGGTGCTCGAACCTCGATAACATATCCTTGTGTTTGCGATTGGTTTACATTCTTACAATTCTTACTCTACTTTGATTGCACTTATTACTTGCTCATCATATTCATTGTCATACTTACTTGCTTGCATTCATCTTGTGATTCTTGTTTGTAATTATTGTAGCTTTAAATTTTTATTTGCCCTTTGATTAGCATTGTCACCTATTCACCCCCCCTCTAGGTGACTTTTCAATTGGTATCAGAGCTTGGACTCTAGGTTTGGCTTAACATCCATAGTAAGATCCTTAAAATTTTGCTAATCAACATTTTCATTCATCCATTCATCACTAGTAAACATGGCCGACAACATTAAATCCCCACCTAAGTTTGATAGCCTCAATTTCCCAATTTGGAAGGTTAGGATGACTATATTTTTGCAATCTTTGGGTAGCTTAGTAGCCAAGTCCTTGACCAAACCCTATGAAGCACCCGATGGTGATGAGAGCACTTGGACCGACCTTGACTTTAAATTATATGAGGCTAACTCCAAGGCCCAAAACTCCCTATTAACCGCCTTGAATGAGGATGACCTTACACGGGTAATTCATTGCCAATCCGCCTATGAGATTTGGCAACACTTATTGGTCACACACGAGGGGACTTCACAAGTCAAGAGAGCTAAGATAGATCTCTTGCGGTCCCAATATGAGTCATTTAAAATGCTTGATGATGAGTCTATTGATAGTATGGCTACAAGGTTTACTAAAATCACTAATGGTCTTTCTTCCTTAGGTGATGACATCTCCAACGATCAAAAGGTGCGGAAATAATTCGGGCTCTTCCTTCATCATGGGAGATCAAGGCCACCACCTTGAAGGAGTTGAACGACAAGGACGAGATGGACCTCATTAGTCTCATTGGGAACCTAAAGACCCATGAGATGGAGAAGAAGGCAAGAGAAGAGGCCACTACTTCAAAGAAGAAATCCATAGCCTTCAAGACTTCATCCACCAATGATGACGATGAAGATGACGAAGAAGAAGATGAGGAGCTAACTCTACTTGTGCGGAATGTCAAGAGGTTGTACCGAAAGAACAAGTTCAACTTCCGGAGAAAATTTGAAGGCAAAGAGGAGCGGAAGATCATATGCTACAATTGCCGCAAACCCGGACATATCATGGCGGATTGTCCGGAGTTCAAGAAGAAAATGACTTCCTCCTTCAAGCCAAAGAAGCCGGAGGAAAAGAAAGCTTACAAAGCAACATGGGATTCGGAAAGCGAGTCCGAAGAGGAGGTGGATCAAGCTAATATGTGTTTCATGGCAAACACACCCAAGATAACCCCTCAATCCCTTGATGATGAAGATGATGATGTAAGTAAGGAAGTTCTAGTGCATGCTTTTGTAGAACTTTCTGAAACTTATGATAACAAGAAACTTGAATGCATAAAATTACAAAAAGAAGTTGCTTTTCTTAAGAATCAACTTGCCATTGTTTCTAAAGAAAAAGATGATATTTCTTCTAATTTCATTTCCATGTAAAAAGAATTTTGTGCCTACAAGAGTACTTGTAAGGCAAAATCTCCTATTATTGATGAAAAAGAAATTTCCTCTTTTAAATCCAAAATGAATGATTTTGAAAAAGTTTTAAATGATTGTGTTTTCAATACTAAGAAACTTGAGAACATGTTTTCTAAAAAGCACACTTCACATGCTAAAATTTCACAAGATAAAAATTCTCATGCTAGCACCTCTCATGCTCATGCTCACAATGCTCATGCTCACAAATCACACACCCATTATGCTTTTAAATATGGTAGAGTATATGGATGCACATATTGTGGTAAAAATGGACATTTAGCTAAGTTTTGCTATGATCAACTAAATAGAACAAATAATCTTGTTTGGGTTTATGACACTAACCCTAGAGGACCCAAGAAAATGTGGGTACCAAAATCAAGTCTTAAATTGTTTGATGTAGGTACACACCAAAGCTCCAAGACGTAGGGAGCGGTGGTACCTTGATAGTGGTTGTTCAAGACACATGACATGGGACATCAACAACTTCACAACCCTATCAAGGTACATGGAAGGTGGCACCGTCACCTTCGGGGATGACTCCAAAGGAACTATCATCGGTATAGGTAACATTCAAATTGGTGCATCTCCTATTATTGAGAATGTTGTTTTAGTAGATGGTTTAAAACATAATTTGCTTAGCATTAGTCAACTTTGTGATCGTGGACTTAAAGTTGTTTTTGATGATACTTCTTGCAAGATTTTTGATGTTAAATCCGATATTTGTATTCTCACCGGTTTTCGTGATAATAATGTTTATATTATTGACATGCTTAATTTAGATTGTTCTACTAAATGCTTAAATGCTTTTGATGAAAATTCTTGGCTTTGGCATAGAAGATTAGGACATGCATCTTTTGACCATATTTCTAGGATTAATTCAAAGGAATTGGTGAAAGGTATACCTTACTTGAATTTTGAGAAAGACCGCATTTATAGTGCGTGCCAACTTGGGAAACAAACCAAGTCTTCCTTTAAACCAATCAAGGATATCATGTCAACTAGGCCTTTAGAATTAATTCATATGGATCTTTTTGGACCAACTAAAACTAAGAGTTTAAATGGAAGTAGATTTGCATTTGTTTTGGTTGATGATTTCTCCCGTTTTACTTGGGTTTTCTTTTTACAAAATAAAGATCAAACTTTTTCTCATTTTAAGATTTTTCGAAAAAGAGTTGAAAAAGAAAAGGGTTTTCCGATTTTGAGAATAAGGAGTGATAGAGGTGGTGAGTTTGTTAACCAACTCTTCATGACTTATTGTGATGAAAAGGGAATTAAGCATGAAATGTCTTGTCCTAGAACTCCACAACAAAATGGAGTTGTAGAAAGGAAAAATAGAACACTTCAAGAGATGGCTAGGACAATGATAAGTGAATATGACCTCCCTCAATATTTATGGGCCGAGGCCGTAAACACCGCATGCTAAATATCGAATCGTATTTATTTATGCAAAAATTCTTCAAAAACTTCTTTTGAAATGTATCATTCTAGAAAACCAAATGTTGCATATTTTAAAGTTTTTGGATGCAAGTGTTTTGTTTTGAATACTAAGGATAATTTGGGTAAATTTGATGCTAAGGCTTATGAGGCTATCTTTGTTGGATATTCCTCTACTAGCAAAGCATATAGAGTTTTCATTAGATCTTCTCAAACCATTGAAGAATCCATGCATGTTAAGTTTGAAGAATCTAATGTGTTTGTTGAGAATGTTGTAGAGTTTGAACCATTAGGTGAAGACATGGAGAGACTATCCTTGAAGGACTCACCCGCTCAAGAAGAAAAGCAAGAATCTATAGGTGAAGTTCAAGAGGATAAGGAGGAAAGCACTCAACCGCTTCCTAAAGCTTGGAGATACGCTACAAATCATCCTAAGGAGCTCATCTTGGGTGATGCATCTAAAGGAGTCACTACGCGCTCCAAACTCCATGACCTATGTGGTAACTTTGCTTTCATTTCTCATTTTGAACCCAAAGGCATTCTCGAAGCCGAGACGGACCCATATTGGTTGCTTGCCATGCAAGAGGAACTCAATCAATTTGAGCGCAACCAAGTTTGGCACCTTGTTCCTAAGCCCCACGATAGACCAATAATTGGTACTAAGTGGATCTTTAGAAACAAGATGGATGAGTCCGGAAATGTCATTAGGAATAAAGTTAGGTTAGTGGCCCAAAGTTACACTCAAGTTGAGGGAATTGACTTTGAGGAGACCTTTGCACCCGTAGCACGGCTTGAAGCCATACGGATGACACTATCTTTTGCATGTTTTAAAAATTTTAAACTTTTCAAATGGATGTAAAAAGTGCATTTTAAATGGTTTTATTAATGAAGAAGTTTATGTTTCTCAACCTCCCGGTTTTGTTGATCATGTTCATCCCGATTTTGTTTTTAAACTTGATAAAGCTTTGTATGGATTGAAACAAGCTCCAAGAGCTTGGTATGAAAGGCTTTCTAGTTTTCTCATTTCAAATGATTTTATTAAAGGCAAAGTGGACACAACTCTTTTTACTAAGCATGTTGATAATGATATTTTAATTGTGCAAATTTATGTTGATGATATAATTTTTGGATCTATTAATGAGTTTTTATGCAAGGATTTTGAGAAAGTCATGCAACTTGAATTTGAAATGTCTTCAATGGGTGAGCTCAATTTCTTCCTTGGACTCCAAATCAAGCAATTGCAAGACGGAACCTTCATTAACCAAGCCAAGTACGCAAAGGAGCTAGTAAAGAAGTTTGGGCTTGAAGGATCAAAGGCTTGCAACACTCCAATGGCAACTACAACCAAGCTTGATAAGGACGAACAAGGTAAAAATGTTGATATTAAATTATATAGAAGCATGATAGGAAGTCTTTTATATTTGACGGCAAGTAGGCCGGATATCATGTTTAGTGTGTGTCTTTGTGCTAGATTTCAATCGTGTCCTAAAGAGTCTCATCTTATTGCGGTAAAACCCATTATTCGTTATATTAAGGGCACTATTGGAATGGGTCTTTGGTATCCGAAAACTATAGATTTTTCTATGACTAGTTATTCGGATGCCGACTATGCGGGTTGTAGAGTAGATAGAAAGAGTACTAGTGGGACATGTCAATTTCTTGGTAATTGTCTTGTTTCATGGTCCTCTAGGAAACAAAATTCCGTAGCTCTCTCAACCGCCGAGGCGGAGTATGTTGCCGCGGGGGCTTGTTGTGCACAAGTCCTTTGGATGAAACACACTCTCCTTGATTTTGATTTGCACTTTGATCATATAAAAATATTTTGTGATAATACTAGTACTATACACATGACCAAAAATGTAAATCAACATAGTAAGACCAAGCACATTGAGATTAGATATCACTTTCTTAGAGATCATTTTGAGAAAGGTGATATAGATATTGATTATGTTTCCACGGATTTACAACTAGCCGATATTTTCACTAAACCTCTTGATTTTGTTAGATTTTCGTTTATTTGTGGAGAACTTAATGTTTGTATTATTGAATAGACATGTTTTTCATAACCCTTTTTGATGTATGACAAAAAGGGGAGAATAAGTTTACATGACAAAAATAAGTTCATTTGGTCTTGGTTCCATATGAATTTATATGCTTTAAATTTTAAAGATTTGTTTATGAGTTTTATGTTTATGTATGTATGAGTTTTTGAATTCATGCATTTTGAGAATTCTTGTGTTTTAGTTTTGTGTTTAGTTGTTTTGGTATTTTTGGTATCAAGAGCAATTTTTGTGTTTTATATTAGTTTCAATAATTGGTGCATCATTTCAATTATTGGTATCTAGAGCATATTCTTATGTTTTATGTATAGCATAATTTGAGGGGGAGTTTTCTCCTCCCTATATTTTTGTCAATAGCCTATTTGTTTTGTCATCATCAAAAAGGGGGAGATTGTTGGCCCAAGAGGTCACACTCTCCAATTGTTTTGTGTTTTGATGATGACAAACCAAATTAGAGCTATTTGGTACTAACAAGTTTGTTAAGATGAGTTTCAGGTTTTGTACCATGTTTAGAGACCATTTGCTTAGCTATTGCAAGAACTTCTAAGTTCCACCAAGCAAGGAAGGCAAATTGCACATCAAGGAAGGATCATAGAAGAGAAGGCACTAGCAAGGCATTGGATGGCTCAAAGACTTGAAGATAGCTCAAGAAGTCTTCATGTAATTTATTTTTTTGTTTATAGTATGTTAAAGAATAGTGGATAGGTTTGAAGCTCTATCACACACGTTTTTGCGCACATGCTCATTCCAAAATAATTTCTTATAAATTATACAAAATATTTTGCATACAAGTTTTTGCCTACAAATACATCTTTATATTTTATACTATTCCCTGTTCAAAAGTATTTTTGTTAAAATCAAAATCCTCTTTGTTTTCCTTCTTAAAATTGATTTTTGACCTGATCCGGTCGACCGGGACAGTCGACCGAGTCTGTGTCAGTCTGGTCCGGTCGACCGGACCAGTCGACCGCAGTTCTGGCAGAGGCACGTATCAGTGTGCATCTCTGCCAGTCGACCGGGGCGGTCGACCGAGATATTTATTTTTGCTCACAGGTTTTTCAGTCGACCGGGTCGGTCGACCGCTGGCCTATAACGGTCAAATTTTTGATCTACCGGTCGACCGGCCCAGTCGACCGATGTGTCCGTTGAACAGTAACGGGCAGATTTTTAGTGAGCTGTTTATTTTTGTCTTTTGTGTTTAAAAATTCGTTTAAGGATATATTTTGATTTAATTACCTCCTAAACATCAGTAATTATGTTTTGTCCCTAAACCCTAGCCCTCTCCTATAAATAGGGGTGTTTGGGGAGAGATTTGTTACAACAATTTTTGCTAGAAAATTCAAAAGTTTAAGGCTTTCAAAAGAGACTTGTTTCTTGGTTTTTGTGCTGAATTTCTCACTGATTTTCTGAAGGGTTTTCAAATACTCTCTGATTTAATTTTCTTTCTTCACTTACAACAAGAGCTTCATTCCTACTCAATATTCTCTAAGGACCTTTGTAAGGGAAGAGATATTTGAAAGAGAGAGTTTGTGGTCTTTTGACTACCAAGGAAATTACTTGTTCTTGAGATTGTAGGAGTTGGGTACTCCATTGTATTTGAGATCTTTGTGATAGTGGAAGTGGTCGGAATCCTTCTGGGAAGGCGGGGAGTAGAGCTGGGTGCTCGAACCTCGATAACATATCCTTGTGTTTGCGATTGGTTTACATTCTTGCAATTCTTACTCTACTTTGATTGCACTTATTACTTGCTCATCATATTCATTGTCATACTTACTTGCTTGCATTCATCTTGTGATTCTTGTTTGTAATTATTGTAGCTTTAAATTTTTATTTGCCCTTTGATTAGCATTGTCACCTATTCACCCCCCTCTAGGTGACTTTTCACCAAGTCCTCTGCCTGAACTTCCTCAGCACTCTCTGCAAATCACCAGAACGTCAGTCGTGATAATAAAAGGAAAATATTCAAAACGTCAATATTTTTTTACCAAGCCGAGGGTCCAAAGATGGTAGATCCCTGGGCAAATCTTGCAAGGTTGAGGTCTTCCCGACCTCAATAATTGCCCTCTCTTGAGGCATCTCAATAACAGGAGCCTCAACACCCTCCTGCTGGGTCAGCTCCTGTATCATTTCCTCGATATGGGAGGAAGTCCTAGCCTCGCTGTCCGCGGCCAACCCTGCAGCATAAAGGGAAAGTGTCAAAACCCTTTCCCTAGTCAAAAAGGGAAACCGGATCTCAAAGACAAAGAGAGTACTTTCATCAGCAGCAATTGGTGCTACTGGCGAAACCGTCACAGGATCACACCCGTGTAGTTCTTCCTCCGAGATATGCGAGAATTTGCTTGGATCCGGAAGAATGGGTTCATCACCAAAATCGACTTCATCGCCTGAATCATATTCGTCATCTCCGGACGATGAAGACGATAGTTCAACACGAGAAGCCTCGGCAATTGAGGCCTTGCTACCAAATACCCCAGTAGTGGGACTGGGATCAGCTACCCTCAAGCTGGGCATCAATACGACAGGAGACCCAGGCTGTTGTGCCTCATCTCTCCTATCATAAGCCGAAGAAGGCCCTGGTTGAGTTGAGACCCCTGGAATTTCAACATCACTCCTCCCCACCAGGTCAGCCTCAAGTTACTCAGCCTCATCAATGGCCACGGGCTCATCAGTAAGCTCCCCTTCTTCTAGAATTACGGGGCCCTTGAGTACGAACAAGGGGGCATCTTCCTCCTCCTCTTCTTCCCTCTGCTCTTCGATGCCGGAGGGGACGGTCTCTTCAGCCGCCAAGTCTTTCCTGGCCCTCTTCGAGGCAGGCTCAGCCGTGGAAGTAGAAGAAGGCTCAGCTTGGAGAGTAACGCCATGAGGACGTTTATGCACCGTCTGTCGACGCCTTCTGGCAGACTGCTCCCTGGGTACTGCTGCTCTCGCCTCCCCTCTGGCCTCCCTCTGAGCCGCCTGATATTCATCAAGGCCTCGCGAACGCTTGTTGGACGCCACCTTCTCCTCATAGGACGCATTAATGCTTTTAATGCATGAACGCTCCATTGAGTAGCCAGGCATCTTTCTAGCCTGGAAATACCAGGTGCAGAAGCTAAGGCTTGCATAGCAGTTCGATGTCTTATGAGGTAAACGGAAAAGAGCCTGTGTCCCCCCAGCTACGCTGTAATACCAAGCCCGAGCACCTTCAAACAGATTTCCACTGAAGGCAAGCTGAGTGTTAGGGTTACCGACATATAGTTGGTCATAGCTGAACTGTCGGGCGAAACGATTCGGCATATAAGGCTCAATCGTACACGAATTCCCTTGCCGGAAGAGCAGATACCCTGGCCTGATATTGATAAGCCACCAGAAGACTCCCGATGGCAGCCTCGTGAAGTCGTCCGGACCCGCAATATCGGCAAACTTATCGCCATAAGCAGCATCTGTAATCTCGGAGAAGCAACGGTTGAGATGATAATTTGAAGCGTTCAGAATACACTTCCGAACGTAGAACATATAGTTGTTACACCAGCTCGAACTCTCCAGCCGCTGAACAAAAAGGGACAAACCCCTCGCATCGGGACACTGGCGTCATCAATGAGGGGCAGTGCATCACATACCAAGCCATTAAGTACGTGTAGGGAAGCTCGATCCGAGGGTTAGGGGTCTTCACTCTCGGCCTTCCCTCTGAATCGACCTCCGGTTTACCTTGGGAGTCGACGATGGCCTCCACCCTGCACAGGCTCTGAGTCAGGGCCCGCAACCCGCTTTGAATACCGGCCACCATTGCCGGAAGGAGAGCTATGGACCTACCATAGGCCAGCAGCACCGCCAGATACACCACGTCGGCAACAATCACCTCATGCGGCAGTGTCGGCACTACACAGCGCTTCAACCACAGCATGAGGAAACCCGCCAGCAGTGCCTGGTTAGAAATGGGGATCTGGGCCTGGTGATGGAAACTTTCAAAAACCGTATCAGGTTTGAAAGTATCTTCGTTCGACTCTGTGGTATAAGAACTCACAGAGGCGTCGATCCTCTCAGCAATTTCTGCGTCAGAGCTGGGAGCCAGACTGGTCACTGTGTGGTCTTTCTCAGTGATACCATTAAACAAGTAGGTCACCCAAGACAGCTGCTTAACTCCCCTAGCCCTCCAGGAAGTTATTTGGCCGCAGATGTGAAAATAACATAGCACTTCCCAGTAGGTCTCATATATACGAGGGCACTCTTTCTTTAAGAGATGAAGCTCCTCAGAGGTGGGGACGTATTCCTCATAAGGAGCATCTCCCATTACCAGCCCCGAGACTTCATAGAATTCATGCAGGGCAAGCCCCATCTCTCCGACCGGGGTGAAAAACGTCCCCGTCGAAGGGTTGTAGCGCTCCAGGATCCCAAAGAAATTTTGGGAATTCTGTGGGATGCCATATTGCACAGCCCTGACCGCTTGGTATAGTCCCACCTGGTCCAACAGACCTCCAAGTTCAGCGAGGACAAAGCTCACCATCTTGCCCCACCAGTACTTGTCAGTGGAATGAACCCATCCGAGGGGCGGAAGTCAGTGGGAAAGTCACCCCCTACCTTCATGAATTGATTAATAAAGGTAGTGCTGAGCTGAGGGGTTTCCCCTACTGGGTAATCAGACCTGAATAACCAGGAAACAAGCCAAAGACTTCCCTTCCATGGCCGGCAGTGTGTACCTTCCTGGCGCCCAGTATGCCAAGAGAGACACTGGGAACAGATCGGGCAAGATCCCATTCCATTGCCCGAGGGACAGACATGTGCTGAAGGTAACATAGGGGATACATTCTCTCCATATTTGGAAGAAAAAATTTCCTACCCCCTATCTGGCGAAGCCACTTGTAGTCGCCATCATGCAAGACGTAATCACCCTCGCCAATATTGTCGCCAAAGAAAAAGACGGGTTTCTTCAATGGAATGCGCGAATCCGTCTTAAATTCTGCGTCAGTCATGAGTTCCCGGAGTGTCGCCATGTCGACTTTGGAGAGTCTCTCCCATCGCCCCTTCGGCTTGTCAGCAGTCACAGGAGCAGTCCTTTGCAACACGAAGGTCAAGTTGCGGTCAACACCACCTACGTGCCCGAAATGACACTTTTTGGAGAGAGGATCGGCGGAATATCGCACTGCAGAAAGAGGATAACACTTGATCAGAAATCTGAAGGGAAATGATTAAGTGTCCATAACTCAAGCGCAGAAGTAAACTCAGACGCAGAAATCATCAAAATCTGCGTCCAGACCCGAAGGTCGCGAGGCTAGCACGGAGCCCGCGTTCTGAAAATCCAAGACTTATGAAAAATCTCTAAGTGCTTGGACTCCGATGCAAGATTCATGAGGACCACCGTCTGATTTCACAAGACGCAAGAATCATAAGAAATCTACGTCCGAATCTTTCAATACTTAGAAATATTCTAAGTGTTGAAACCGAAACGCAAGGCTTACTGAGGCCCTGTGTTCAACAAGCAGACGCAGATTCGAGCAGATAAAAGCAGTAAGGGGCATCAAATCTGTGCCTTGTTTATCGACTCAAGAGCCGCGTCTAAAGATCAAACATGGGCTCGAGCCCGCGTTGGCGGGTCGATTTTAAAAAGAGGAGTCCAAGAGTTCAAAGAACTCTATAAACCCTTTTAATGGTGGAAGTCAAGTCCGGTGGCTTTATACCTGAAATAGGGGCTTCCTGCATGGAGGAACCGCCCCTTTGAGTCTCGGCGACAATCGCCTTTGAAGACGAAGCAGTTTGCTTGGCCTTGGGCGCCATTGCGAATCAAAGACCTGATGTTAGATGGAAAAAGAGAGAACAAAGAAGCTCTTTTCTCAAACCCTAACAAAGGCGCTCGTAGATGAAGGAGAGATTAAATGATGACTCTCTCAACGACTATTACCATTTATAGGCACGGCGATTCGCAAAGATACGCGGCGCTTGGCTCGACGTCGAATCACCGCCTGACGCGTGGACAGTGCATTTAATGCAGCGTGAGGTTCGCACGCCAAAAAGGTGTCCCGTCGGTTCCACAGGACACGTGGCAGTGCACTTATGGCATGGCACGGATTCGCACCCAACAGTCGCGCCTCTTCAATGGACGCATCCTTTCAGCACGGCCATAGTTGCGTCCAGAAAGTCGCGGCTTCACTCCAAAAAGAATGCGTCCCTCCGAAGTTCGCATCCTTCCAACCTAGACAAAAAATCGCGTCTGCCTTATGGAATAACAGTCGCATTTTCATTCCAAAAGATGCACCCTATGAAAGTTGCATCTTTAAAAGCAGTACTATCCCTGCTTCTCAAAAGAACTGGCGTTCAGTCCTTACTTCTGCAAATCGGTTCAACAGTACACTGGCACAAGCAGACGACCGTCCACTCCTGGCTTAAAGTGCACCCACGACAGACTTAAAAGCAATCGGGGAGGTTTAGACTGTGCATCTAGACACTCAACACGATCAACTTTGGTGGCTTCAAAGAGTTCCACAGTACACTCACGAAGACCATACTCCAGATAAGATCAAACCCGGAGCATTGGCAGTCCAGTCATAAGGGTGAGCTCAGCTAGAGTCCAAAGCATTTCGAAATCCATCCCACTTAACTGCGGAATGTCGAAAACTTTGGAGGGGGTTCTGTAGGCTGTCTAAAAATCACTAAAAGACAAGCCATTGAAAAGCAGAATTCCAAATTCTAGACGCAAAGCTAATTTTGGCCGCGTCTCAGCCGCACCAAGGCGCGAGGGTCGAAACCCGCGTCTCAGCCGCACCAAGGCGCGAGGGTCGACACCCGCGTCTCAGCCAACACTGCAACACCAAGGCGCGTGGGTCGAAACCCGCGTCTCAGTTGTAACCGTCCCGGTTATGGGGCCAATCACGGCCCACATAACGGGGAAAGTTAGCCCCATTATGGAGTGTTTTTAGGAGGCACGTACGTGATTGTTATTCATTTTTACATATTTTACCACTTCCATACCATGCATATTGTAAATAAAAATGTGATTTTTAATCCTTTTCTCTCTATTTTTGCAGGTCCACATCTTAAATGAGAAAAGGCCCAAAATCTCTTTAATTATCAAGAATTAAAGGAGATTAAATCAAAGCCCAAGGTTGAGCCCAGGATCTGAAGAATTATACGCGCCAGCTCAGACTTCCAGAAGGTCCACGTGGCTAAAATCTGTAACAAACCTGTAACAGAAAGATCAGCCTGAACGGCCTGGATTTTGCCGCATATTCCAGGATATTGCCGCGTGTCCACGGCGGTTACAAGGTTGTTGAAGCCCGGATTTCTCTCCAACAACCTGGGCTCTAGATGCTTCTCTCTGAGGCCTATAAATACAGTACCAGGGCCTGCACAAAGGAGAGAGGGGAGATTAGGGGAAAAGCTTGTATTTTGTAAGAAAGTGTTGGTATTCTCTTTAGGTTTTAGTTCTTCCTCTTCTTCCTCCTAGAGATTCTGTTAAAGAGAGAAAAAAGAGTGTTTTTGAGAGCTTGTAAGTAAGGAGGTGACATTACTTGTAAGCAAGGATTAATCAAGGCTTCCTTCTTCTCTTTACAATCTCTAGTACTTCGCTTTACTTTCTTGCATTACTTCTATTGCATTTCTATTTTCATGATGAATTGTTGCTTAGTTTCTCTTGCAATGGATAGCTAAATCTCTCTTACATGGCTAGCTAACAACTTATCTTTCTAACTTCTAACTCTTTGAGTGATTGCTAATTTCTATACTTGCATTGTTAATGTCTCTTTTGCTTTCCAAGGAAGTAGAGTTGCTTTCACTTGGGAAATGCTTGTTCATACTCCATATGATTCATGTGTGCCTCATTTAGAGCCTTGTCTAGAACAAGTGCCTTGATGGAATATGGAGATGGATAACCAAACATATGCTATTTGTAGAACAACTTATTTACTTCAAGCTAATTTGTTGTTATGCCTTGAATGACTAATGAATGTTGTATCTTCTTCCTTAGCATCCCTTGAGTGACACTCCTTGAAGTCCACCATAAAAAATCTATCTTGAGAGCCAATGAATCAATATGAGGCTACAAGCTAAGATCAAGAAGAACACTCATCTTCCAAGCGGGAAAATACTTGACCAAACAAACAAGTTATCTCTATTGCCAATGAATCAACATGAGGCAATCATGCATCACCATTGAGCTTAGTAAATTAGCAAAGGAGTAAAGTTAGCTAGCCATGGCCTTTCTCATTTAAAGTTTTCTAAACATTTTCTTTACTAGCTTTCTTTCTTAGCAATACAAATCTCCAAAGATCTTTTGACTCTCTTTTCATCATGCACAAATCCACATATTCTTTCATTTTCTTTTCCATGCTTTTTACATTTGTTTAAAAACAAAGAAGAATCTTCGTTTTCTTTTCTTCATTACGAACCGTAAAATTTCCATCGTGAGCTCTCCTCGAGGATCGACCCGTAGAGCTCTTTGCTACTACGGAGATTTGGAAAGGGTACATTAAACATTTTAAATACATTATGGAGTGATCAAAGCACTTAAGGTTGACTCTAAACCTTCGCTCTTTTACTGAATATTTGTGCATATACTTCACACTATCTTTTCCTCATCAATTTTTGGCGCCGTTGCCGGGGAGAGCAACTGTTTTTGATTTCAAGTGAAGAACTAAACGAATCTTCTTCTCTGTTGCAGGTTATAGGTGAAGAAAATAGGAAAATTTGTATTGCAGAAACATATAAGTGGCTTGGGCCTCTGCTCTCGAAAGCAGAGACCAGTTGCCCTCTGAATTGCCGCGGAATCTGGGCAAAAGCCGCAGTTCTGCGGCAAGGAGGAGTGAACTACTAACAAGATTTCTGCAGGGTTGCTTGCTCTGCAAAATACAGCTGTTGCAATACTTAAATTCTTATATGCTTCACCTGATATCTGCTAATAATCAACAGTAAAAAATTGGTTGAAAAGTTAAAAGTTGATTAGACATTTGCATTTCTAGGCACGTGTCTTTTCAATTCTTTTACTTTACTGTTGAAGAGTGCTGGATGCAAGGTACGTGTGCATTGCATATTGAATAGGACTCACTCCTTGTTTGATTTTAATTGCTTTGAGTGAACATTGTTTGCTTATAATCGTACACTTGCACACAATCTATTTTAAGGGCATACCCAATAAAGAAGATAAGGTGGGGGATTTCATCACCCTTTCCTTGGCCCAAAATCATTTCCAAGCACTCACAATCCCAAGCTTGTAATAAAATTTGATAGACGTTAGCCCTAGGGACATCCGGACTCACTTAGGAGATTATCCTAAGGGGAAAAAGTGTTGGAAAGTGACTTTTGTAAAATCAGTGTCTAGGAAAGGGATTGAGGGCCGAAAGCCCGAAGGTTGCTGGTTACTTAATTAAGGAACGTCTCTGACGGAAAACCTCCCACCAACTTTGCCCTTTCCTGGCTGATTCGCTTATAGTCAAAGTCTACACTAAACCTCCTGTGGACAATCTAAACAGTTAGGAGTCGTCTAGGTCCAGGGAACCTAGATAGCTTGGATTGATTTTCTTTTTCTTGTTTGTTATTTTTCACTTATTTTCGCTTGTGTGATCGGTGCACGTTGATTGTGTATGCAACAGTGGTTTCGGGACCCAAATTCTGCTAGGCTTGTGAGAATTTCTACACTAGCACATACACCACCACTTGACATAATCCCAATCATGACCAATAACGTTTCGTTGCAAGACAAGTTCTACCCGATTCGCACCTCCCTTCCCTCATGCATTCTTCTCCCAAACACCAATGGAAATAACTTTGAGCTAAAGCCACAGTTCATAAACACTCTTCCACGATTCCATGGCCTAGAATCTGAAGATGCATATTTCTTCATTCGAGAGTTTGAAGAAGTATGCTTAATGATGAGAATTTCTCAGTTGACCGAGGACGCTGTGAGACTTAGGTTTATACCTTTCGCACTTAAGGATATTGCTAAGAAGTGGCTTTATAATCTTCCCGTAAGTTCAATTTCTTCATGGGATGATTTTGTTAAGGTCTTTCTTAAAAAGTTTTATCCTATCCATAAGACAGCCCTCATGCGGAAAAATATAATGCAGTTCAAGTAAGAAGCCAATGAACCATTCTGGAAATGCTTTGAGCGCTTCAAAGACCTAATAGCCCTGTGTCCCCATCACGGTATAGAAAAATGGCGCCAGTGCCAGATTATCTATGATGGACTCGATTATCAAACTAAGACACTCCTTGAAACCATGTGCCAAGGAGAATTTTTAAAGAAGGATGAAGATCAGGGTTGGGATCTTTTTGAAGCCTTAGCTGAAAAAACTGTCCAGTGGGAGTCATTCTCTGAGAAACCCACACCCACAACTTCCAGAACCGGTTTACACTCCATAGAATCCTCGATAGCTGCAGAAGCTAAAATAACACAACTGATGAAGAGGATAGAATTGCTTGAGTCTAGGGAGAATTCTGCTGTTAATCAGGTCAACCATTCACCTGTGGCCATTCCATCACCAGTGGTCAACCCGGGTTGTACCATTGCCATGATCTGAATCACGTGTTCGAAGAGTGTCCGATATACCACTCTCAGACTTTTCAGGAGAACTCGAATGCTGCATATACTAGACCCAACTACAACCCGTACTCCAAAACTTACAATCCGGGATGGCGAAACCATCCAAATTTTTCTTGGAGTCAGTCTGGTCCTGAGCAGTCTAGGCCATCATTTCCACATTACCATCCTGCTCAGTCACATCAACCCAATTTCCACACATACCAGAATCCACAACAATTCTAGCCATATTCAAATCTACCACATTACCAGTCAAACTTGCAGCCCCAGTATCAGCATCATCCACCACAAAATCCTTCAGACAAGAGAATTTCTGATTTGGAGAAAATGATAGAGACCTTATCCAAGACCTAAGCTTCAATGATGAATAATCAGCAGCAGGACATGAACAAATTGCAAATCCAAATAGGGCAGTTGGCTAACTCTCTGAATGAACGACAAAAAGGAATGCTACCTAGTCAACCAGTGCCCAATCCAAAAACTCATTTCCCCTGCACGAAGTTGAAGACTTGGGCCCCAGCCAATGCCAAGCTATTCAAGTCCTTAGATCTGGGAAACATGTAGATAACAAGGTTTCAAATCCACCTACCAAATCTGTGTCAAAGCCAACATCCTCTGTTCCAGTCCAAACCATTCAAGATACTCCTTCTTCAAGTACACAACCATCCACTTCCCAATCCAAAGGAAAAGAAAAGGTTGATGAGCAAACATACAAGCATGTTGCTCCCTTTCCAAATAGGCTAGCAAGTCAAAAGATGAATGCTCACATGGAGAAGATAAGAGAGATGTTCAACCAAGTCCAAATTAATATCCCTCTTCTAGATGCCATTCAACAAGTCCCATCATACGCCAAATTTCTAAAAGAAATGTGCACCAAAAAGAGAAAAGCAAATGTCCCTAAAAAAGTCTTCCTGGCTTCCAACATTAGTGAACTGCTTAATGGTCCGATCCCTGTAAAATACAAAGATCCAGGAAGCCCAACCATATCTTGCATCATCAGACAGACCACCATAAATAGGGCTTTGCTTGACTTTGGCGCGAGCATCAATCTTCTCCCTTTTTCGTGTATCAGCAATTAGGGTTAGGCAACCTTCGTCCAACCCAAATGACTATACAATTGGCTGACCGCTCTGTAAAGATTCCCAAGGGGGAGATTACAGATGTTTTAATACGGGTCGGGGAATTCATTTACCCCATAGACTTCGTCGTTCTAGAGACACAACCCGTACAAAATCACAAAGCACAGACACCTGTCATTCTCGGACGACCTTTCTTAGCCACCGCAAACGCGATCATCAACTGTAGAAATGGCTCGATGTGTTTAACCTTCAGAGATATGACAAAAGAGGTGAATATTTTCCACCTAGGAAAACAACCTCGGGATTTGGATAATGATTCTTTCGAAGTAAACTTGATAGAAGGTTTAACAAGTGAACATGAGGAGGAGGTTGAGTATGAGTCTGAAGAGGAATTTGAGTTGGAGTCTAATGACTTAAACCTTGATCAGATCGTTGAGTCAACTGTTGAATGGGCTACTAATTCCACCCTATTCTTCCTTTGCACCAAGAACAACCAGTAATAGATCCTGTCCCTTCTTCTGAGCTTAAGGTTCTTCCCAACCATCTCAAGTACAAGTACTTGGATGAGAAGGAATCCTTTCCAGTAATCATTGCATCAAATCTCACTAAACAACAAGAAGAGGATCTTCTTTCTGTGTTAAGAGAAAATCGGGAAGCCATTGGTTGGACCATGGCTGACATCAAGGGGATTAGTCCTTCCATAGTTCAACATCGGATTCATTTGACGGAAGATGCCAAGCCAAAACGAGACCCACAGCGTAGACTGAACCCAATCATGCAGGAAGCCGTTAGAAACGAGATCTTGAAACTGTTAGACAATGGGATTATCTATCCCATATCCGATAGTCAGTGGGTAAGTCCAGTTCACGCTGTGCCCAAGAAAGCAGGATTTACTGTGGTAGAAAATGAGAAGAAAGAATTGATACAAACACGTCTTCCAACGAAGATTCGAGTTTGTATCGATTACAGAAAGTTGAACACTGCCACACGTAAAGACCATTTTCCTCTTCCGTTCATTGACCAAATGCTTGAGAGATTAGCGGGACATGAGTACTACTGTTTCCTGGATGGATATTCAGGATATAATCAAATCCCGATCGCTCCCGAGGATCAAGATAAAACCACCTTCACCTGTCCTTTTGGAACATTTGCTTACCGAAGGATGCCCTTTGGTCTATGCAATGCTCCGCAACGTTTCAACGTTGCATGCTGAGCCTTTTTTCAGACATGGTGGAGAAATTTCTGGAAATTTTCATGGATGATTTTTCGATTTACGTGATTCCTTTGAACAATGTTTGTACCATTTGAAGCTGGTTCTACAACGCTGTATGGAAAAAAATTTGACACTTAACTGGGAAAAGTGTCATTTTATGGTCAAGCAAGGAATCGTTCTTGGGCACAAAGTTTCACAGATAGGAATCGAGGTGGACAAGTCTAAAGTGGAAGTCATACAAAAGCTCACTGAACCAACATGCTTAAAGGACATCAGATCATTTTTAGGGCACGCCGGCTTCTATAGATGATTTATTCAAGGGTTTAGCAACATTGCAAGACCTTTGACAAATCTCTTAGGAAAGGATGTACCCTTTATATTTGATGAAGAATGTCAAAAATCTTGGAAAGAGCTTAAATGTAGACTTGTCTCAGCACCGATCATTTCGGCACCTGATTGGACCAAGCCTTTTGAGATTATGTGTGATGCCTCGGACTTTGCTATCGGCGCTGTTTTAGGACAGCGTTATTGATGGTAGGCAACACGTAATATATTATGCTAGCAGAACGCTGAATGAAGCCCAACTCAATTATACAACTACTGAAAAGGAATTTTTAGCTATTGTCTTTGCGTTGGAAAAATTTCGCCAATATCTGCTAGGGTCCAGGACGATTATTTTCACCGATCACTCCGCCCTAAAATACTTAATGCAAAAGAAAGATGCTAAGGCAAGACTTATTCGATGGATACTTCTTTTACAAGAGTTTGATCTGGAGATTAAGGATAAAAAGGGTGTTGAGAATGTGGTAGCTGATCACTTGTCTAGAATCCCAAATGCACCAAAGGAGAAAATACCCATAAATGATGATTTTCCTGACGAACATATCCACACAATGCATGGAGAGCCCTGGTATGCTGACATAGCAAATTACCTTGCTACCGGGCAAATACCTTCTAATTGGTCAGGTCAGGTCAAACACCGTTTCATGAGTCAAATGCGGTTCTTCTTTGGGATGAACCGTATTTATTCAAATATTGTCCTGACCAGATAATACGAAGGTGTCTTCCTGAGGATGAACATCAGAGTGTTTTGACATTTTGTCACAAGCTAGCTTGCGTTGGACATTTTGGTCCATGAAAAACTGCTGAGAAAGTACTTCAGAGTGGATTTTACTGGCCCACTCTCTTTAAGGATGCATATACTTTTTGCAAGCTATGTGATAAGTGTCAAATGACGGGTCGAATCACACAGAAAGACATGATGCCCCTTACACCCATCTTGAAAGTCGAAATTTTTGACCTATGGGGCATCGACTTTATGGGACCCTTTCCTCTGTCCTATGGTAACCAATACATTTTGGTAGCCGTAGATTATGTTTCGAAATGGGCTGAAGCAATTCCAATAAGGACAAATGACAACCAAGTTGTCATCAAGTTTTTACGAGACCATATCATCTCTCGCTTCGGAGCCCCCCGTGCGATAATCAGCGACAATGGGAGTCATTTCTGCAATCGGGCTTTTGAAGCCCTGATGCGCAAATACTCTATTTCTCACAAATTATCCACGGCTTACCATCCTCAAACCAACGGGCAAGTAGAAGTCACAAATAGACAAATAAAACTCATTTTGGAAAAAACTGTTGGACAAAACCGTAAAGACTGGTCCATCAAACTCACTGATGCCTTGTGGGCATATAGGACCGCTTACAAAACTGTCCTCGGTATGTCTCCATATCGAGTTGTATTTGGAAAACCTTGTCACTTGCCTGTGGAGTTAGAACACCGAGCTATGTGGGCTTTAAAGCAGCTGAACTTGGATTTGGATAAAGCCGGTGCTTTGAGGAAGTTACAGATATCCGAGCTAGAAGAGCTAAGAAATGAGGCATATGACAATGCTCGGATAACAAAACACAGAACCAAGCTCTTTCATGATAATTCCATTCACCGGAGAATTTTTGTCTCAGGACAAAAGGTTTTTTTGTACAACTCAAGACTCCACCTCTTCCCTGGTAAATTGAGAACCAGGTGGTCAGGACCATACATAGTGCAAAATGTCTTCTCACACGGTGCTATTGAGATTCTTGATCCTAATAATGGCAACACATTTACTGTAAATGGCCAACGTTTAAAGCCATTCTTTACCACCGATTTCGTGTCACAAGAAGTTCATGAATTGGGTCTTTGTGACCCAGTTTATATGTGACCATTCCATCTGTACAGTCTCCCGAGTTTTCCCTGCATATCATTTTGGGACCATTTTTGTAAATAAAAAAATAAATAAAATAAAAGAAAAAGAAAAAACAAATAGAAAAAAAAGAAAAAAATGAGGGACTTTTGTGCTTAAAAGAATTTCACAATTTTTCCTAGGATTCTACATCTTTTCCTTAGGGTCAAAATCATTTTCCAATTCAAAATCCCTAGGTTTGTAAATTCACTTTTAACCTAGGGCTAAAATTGGAAATCTCATTTTCTCTCCCTCCTATAAATACTTCCCTCAAACGCAAAGTTACCCTCAGATCTGAAAACCTCCTTCAAGAGCCGACCTCTGAACATTTTCTGCTTCCCCAGATCTCTCTGTCCAGCCGCATTCCTGCGATTTTTGCCGCAGCTCCGCCGCTCTTCTGCACCCTCTGGAGCGCCAGAAAATTTCTGGCCGGCTGATTTCTTCCTCTGGTGGCCGATACCGTACCCAATCTTCCAGACTCTGTCCCTGGTGCCTTCTAAACACCTGCCTTTGGATTTCCCCCCACGAACTCCGGGGGTGGCTTGATCTTTCATCCCTTGATCCCTTGCTTTCATTTCACTAGTATACATGGCACCAAACCTGTTTGTGGAAAGGGATTTTTCAAAGATTTTCAATGATAATGGGGGGTATGGGCACATCTTTGTTGATAGATTACGTGCATGGAATTGGTATTCTCTGGTTTACGATAACAGTGAAAATGATGCATACTACTGTCCAGAACTTGTCACTACATTTTATAATGCACTCGATCATGCATCTGTGAATTATGAGACATACCAATTTGTTGTCCATATGCCGTTAGGTGACATCTTTGTCACAATTCCACTCATTGCCGAAATCACTGATGTCCCAATTCATCCCCATCATAGCGACCCCTTGCCACTGATAGACTACATGACCGTCATGGGGGTCCGCTGCACAGAGCAGGACCGTGGGCTCAAAGCCAACACGACATTTAGAAATGTACATTGCATTGGACGCTGGGTCCAACGAAACATTTTTGGGCTTGATCATACCACGTCCTTTAACAGACCCGTGTTACAAATAATCCATGATTTAATGACTCGGAACCACACAGTTTGTTTGAATAGGGCTATCTTCCATGCAATCCTTGACAATTCCTCCCGCACTCGGGGTCCCAAGCATTCCTATCCAATCTTGATCACACGTCTGTGTAGGAATTTCATATCCGACACTGTCTTTAATACCTTTAACCGAGTGTATGTCACAGTCGAGAGACCCACCAGCTCGTATAATGGTTGTTTGCATGCACTTTGGACCCCTACTGTCCAACCTGAAGATATTCCGGTGGAGTCCTCTTCGGAGGAAAGCTTAGAAGGAATAGATGAGCCACAATTTTGGAGGCAGGACCCCCCTACGGAATCACGAGCCTTCATGTCCACCATCTGGCGAGGCATGAAGAAAATCTTTCGGGGGCAGGTTCGTCTTAGGAAGAAGGTAGAGGAGCAATCCTCTCGGTTAGATAGTATGGAAGCGGCATTGAGACGTTCACAGTCCGCTGGACCTAGCACCACCGCTGGTCCAAAGCGACGGAGGGAGTAGCTTTATACCTTTACCTATTTCATGCATCATTTCATCTTGCATACATTGGGGACAATGCATGAGATAGGTATGGGGGGTAGATGCTAACCTAGGATTTTTCATTTTCTTTTTAGGCTTTTTATTTTTATTTTTAGGATTTTCACTTTCTTTTTAGGTTTTTATTTTAGATTTTACCTTTCTTTATAGATTTTCTATTTTCTTGTTAGATTTTATTTTTTAGAAAAGAAAAAAATAATAAAAAATAAAAAACAAAAAAAGGAAATTCTTGATCCATGTTTAAAGAATCAAACTTAACTTTAGGGATTAAGGAAGCTTTAAACTAAGATTTCTAATTATAAGTCAAAAGAGGAGTTTTGTTAGATTTTTAGGTTAAGTAATAAAGATTAGAAAAATTGCTAGAATTTAATTCTTTCTTTAGGATATATACATTAAACATATTGAAGGATTAATAAAGACTTTGTGACTTTATTTACATATATATATAATAAAAATAAAGAAAAAATAATAATAAATAAAAATATGTATATAAATAAATAATAAATACTTAGCCACTGATTAAGCTGGTTAGTCGTACCTCAAGAAGCATTGCCAATCACGCCTAAAAGTGGTTAAGTCCTTAAATTCCTTTGTGGCCTTTTTTACTCGAGTCATCGAACCCGAGGGATGTTTTCTCATCTGGTGCCCTAAGACCGTCTGGTTTGGGAGTCATCGGTAAGAGACTAGTTACAAGGGTAAACTAGAAAGCCTAAGGATGCTAAAGAAAAATTAAAAATATATATATATAATAAAAAAAATGTTATATATATATTAGTAAATAAATGAACTTAGTCCAAGAAAGATCCTTCATATTTATAGATGTATATATCCTAAGATTGATGCAAAATCCGGTTTTTGATCTTTTCCCTAAAAACTTAACCTAAGATGAAAACAAAACTCCAAATAGAAGCTTATAAGAGGAATGACAAGTTTAGGGTAACCTGAAACCTATAACTTAAGTGAGAATCTTTAAAACATGGATCAAAATTTTCACTAACCCTTTTATTTTTCTTTATGGATTTTGTGGGTGCAATCCGCTGAAAACCCTCAGGAGACAACACTCCTCCTCTAGGGTAACCTAGAGGTTTAACGGCTTGTTGCACGTGCTCAGTGCAATCGTGTCACCTACGAAAGTGGTGTAATAAACTAGTTAGAATTTTCTTTTTCTTTCTTTTTTTTGCTCGAGGACGAGCAAAAGCTAGGTATGGGGGTGTGATTGTTATTCATTTTTACATATTTTACCACTTCCATACCATGCATATTGTAAATAAAAATGTGATTTTTAATCCTTTTCTCTCTATTTTTGCAGGTCCACATCTTAAATGAGAAAAGGCCCAAAATCTCTTTAATTATCAAGAATTAAAGGAGATTAAATCAAAGCCCAAGGTTGAGCCCAGGATCTGAAGAATTATACGCGCCAGCTCAGACTTCCAGAAGGTCCACGTGGCTAACAACCTGTAACAAACCTGTAACAGAAAGATCAGCCTGAACGGCCTGGATTTTGCCGCATATTCCAGGATATTGCCGCGTGTCCACGGCGGTTACAAGGTTGTTGAAGCCCGGATTTCTCTCCAACAACCTGGGCTCTAGATGCTTCTCTCTGAGGCCTATAAATACAGTACCAGGGCCTGCACAAAGGAGAGAGGGGAGATTAGGGGAAAAGCTTGTATTTTGTAAGAAAGTGTTGGTATTCTCTTTAGGTTTTAGTTCTTCCTCTTCTTCCTCCTAGAGATTCTGTTAAAGAGAGAAAAAAGAGTGTTTTTGAGAGCTTGTAAGCAAGGAGGTGACATTACTTGTAAGCAAGGATTAATCAAGGCTTCCTTCTTCTCTTTACAATCTCTAGTACTTCGCTTTACTTTCTTGCATTACTTCTATTGCATTTCTATTTTCATGATGAATTGTTGCTTAGTTTCTCATGCAATGGATAGCTAAATCTCTCTTACATGGCTAGCTAACAACTTATCTTGCTAACTTCTAACTCTTTGAGTGATTGCTAATTTCTATACTTGCATTGTTAATGTCTCTTTTGCTTTCCAAGGAAGTAGAGTTGCTTTCACTTAGGAAATGCTTGTTCATACTCCATATGATTCATGTGTGCCTCATTTAGAGCCTTGTCTAGAACAAGTGCCTTGATGGAACATGGAGATGGATAACCAAACATATGCTATTTGTAGAACAACTTATTTACTTCAAGCTAATTTGTTGTTATACCTTGAATGACTAATGAATGTTGTATCTTCTTCCTTAGCATCCCTTGAGTGACACTCCTTGAAGTCCACCATAGAAAATCTATCTTGAGAGCCAATGAATCAATATGAGGCTACAAGCTAAGATCAAGAAGAACACTCATCTTCCAAGCGGGAAAATACTTGACCAAACAAACAAGTTATCTCTATTGCCAATGAATCAACATGAGGCAATCATGCATCACCATTGAGCTTAGTAAGTTAGCAAAGGAGTAAAGTTAGCTAGCCATGGCCTTTCTCATTTAAAGTTTTCTAAACATTTTCTTTACTAGCTTTCTTTCTTAGCAATACAAATCTCCAAAGATCTTTTGACTCTCTTTTCATCATGCACAAATCCACATATTCTTTCATTTTCTTTTTCATGCTTTTTACATTTGTTTAAAAACAAAGAAGAATCTTCGTTTTCTTTTCTTCATTACGAACCGTAAAACTTCCATCGTGAGCTCTCCTCGAGGATCGACCCGTAGAGCTCTTTGCTACTACGGAGATTTGGAAAGGGTACATTAAACATTTTAAATACATTGTGGAGTGATCAAAGCACTTAAGGTTGACTCTAAACCTACGCTCTTTTACTGAATATTTGTGCATATACTTCACACTATCTTTTCCTCATCAGTACGCCCCTGAAACCTCTATAAATAGCCCCGCTGCTATGGAGAAGGGGTCAGATTTTCTGAGAGAAGAACTCTGAGAGAAAAGGGCTTGACCTTAGAGCTTCCAGAGAGGAGGAAAGAGAGTCCAACTCTTCAAACAACTTGCTGCGCACAAGTTAGTCTTTGCCGACAATCTCTTTGAGAGTTTTGGTCGACAGAGTTGTGTTATTCCGTCAACCACCCGAAGAGAAGAGCCCCGGAAGATCTCAACGTTCACCCGGTCAACGGAGAATAAGATTCACTCTCCACCGCCACTTGAGGAACCCAGCCTTAAACAAATGGAGGATTCAAGACTCAACATCCTCCCTCCCTTGTAGTCAGAAAACTGTATTGTTGTAATCTTTCAATTGATCCAAGGAAATTTTACACCGAATTCATTTCCGTGCGCGTACAGTGCCATCTCCTTCTAGCGACGTTGTTCTTCCCACTGCTTTATTGTCGGCCAATCATTTGGTACACGGTCGTTCTCTAGGGCTTCTTCTAGTAATGGTGTGCTACATTCAACAGGGTCTTCGTGCATTAATGGAGGCTTTCTGCAGACCACCGACGACGAAGAAAGGGAAAGCACTATCTTGCTCCGAATGGACCGAACCTCAGGATCGGATTGTCATATACCTACCTTATGGCATGGTTCACTCTTCATTGTCCAGCTATTATTCGATCCAGGGAAGAGCCTCCAGAGGATGTTCGGATGGCGCAACTTCGCCAGTTTGAAGGGTCTTCATGGTCACGGATCTACGTGGCCGCGGTCCGTAAATTGTTGTGTCGGCACGATGTATACAGTCTCTTTCGATGTTTTCCCTACATCCGCGATGCAGGATATGGTGAGAAATTCAAGGATGTCGGGGACGGTAGGACGTCGTTGAGTCGAGGAGTCTTTGAATTGCTAGTTAGCATCCGGCCTTCTCACCTGGTATACAGGAGCGAAGATACTTGCTACCTAGAGCCGTACGTCCCTAGCCAGTTTGTTCATCAGTTCAGATATGACCAACTCTATGTTGGCAATCTGAACACTAACCTGACCTTTATGGGGAGCCTGATCGACAGTGCTCGTGCTTGGCGATACTTCATCGCCGGTTGTACCGAGGCAAGGTTGTGCATGCCATTGAGGACCCCAAATCTATTGATAACTTTGGGGCTATGCCAATGGTACATGATTTCCAACTCTGCACCAACCGAATTCGTCATCAACGCCTTCGGCTTGAAGTGGATCACCCAGTGGATGAAGCAGAAAGTAACTGCGAAGGGAGAGGACAAAAGCCGGGTGCCAGGCATTCTAAAATTTATCGCCACTACTGACAGTCAAGCTTTTGAAAATGTTGCTGGTACTGAGGTACCAACGGATGCTCCTGGCGGGGTAGGCACGGCTCCTGTGGAGGAGGTGAAAGTCAAAAAGGAAGAAGAGGAGGATCTCGATGTTCACTTCAAGCGGAAGCGAAAGGGTAAACCGCAAAGAAAGAGGGTAGTGAAGAAGGCCCATCACCATACTCCTGTTATTGCAGAGAGTGAGTCGGCTGCAGTTTCCCCTCCTCCTGCCCCGTTAGTTATCAAACTATCGGCACAGAAAAAGGCAACTGACAAAGCTATTCCTGGCTTGGGTAAGACCAGTTCCCTTCTGCTACACACACATATACACATATGTATTTTTTTTATTTCCTCTTCTCTCATGCAACTAATTTGTTTAACTTGTGATTCAAGAACTGAAACTTGTAAGTACACCTAGAGAGAGGGTGAATGGTGTATGGCTAATCTAATGACAAATAATGCGAAATTAAAATTAAACTATAACACACTAAGTGTAACCAAAGAGTGTAGCCAAATTTCTGGTGAAGGGCTCTAGACTATCTCATCTAAATTCATATAAATAAGAGTTGAGGTGCTATTTGAAGCTCTCTTGGTTAAACACAAGTATGGGCACACACAATCAATACCAAGCATGTAAATGATATGAGCAATATGAATCAATGCAAGATATAAGAGAGAGAGAGAGGGAGTTAGAGATAGTGGATTAATCGCAAACACAAAGATATGTTTCGAGGTTTGAGCCACTGCTCTACGTCCCCGCCTTCACACAGAAGGTTTTCCACTATTGAACGCAGGACTCCCCACACAGGGAACCTCCACTAAGTATTTAGGTAATACAAACTAAGAGTGTTGGTCCCAATTTTATACAAATTATAAGACTAAAATATGTCAACACAAATACTCAAACAAAGGATGATTAGCGTTAAAATATAAATACTTGCATAAAAGGAAATAAATCACAGAAAGTAAATCAAATGCAAATACAAGTGATTTATCCTAATTCAGTCTTCTTGACCTACATCCAGTCCCCAAGCTACCCGCTTGAGATTTTCCTTTAACCTTTGATTTTGTACACCCAAAATCAACACCTTGTATACCACTTGACAAATCCCTTTTGCCAAATATATACAACTCTTCTTACAACCAAGAAGATCACAACACCTTGTACAATCTCTCTTCAACCTGAAGACGCTCTTATACAATCTTTCTTTTGAGTGATTACAAGCAATCCTATGAGCCTTGAATCTGTATGTGATTGTGAATAAGGGCTCTTATAGGTGGACTCTCAGAAATCTTCACTAAAGGATTAGAATTTGAGTGAAGAAATGAAAGTGAAAACAGTTTTCTGAAAAACTGATTTTTGAATAGAGTTTTTAGGCAGAATATGAATTGGTGTTTTTAGCCTAGGACAACATCCCTATTTATAGTTGAAATCTATAGTCAGTTAGGGAAGTTATCAGGACAAATTTGAATATTGAAACGTTAGATAAAACACCAGAAATCAGAAACTGACCAACAGTCAGAAACTGGCATTAGTCGACTTGGGGTTGGGGTTAGTCGACTAGGGTATTGATTTTTGCCTATATTAGTCGACTAATAAAGGGGGCAAGTCGACTAGGGAATGGCTGATACAAAAGACATGTTTCTGAAAACTGAATATAGTCGACCAGTAGAAGGTATAAGTCGACTATGCCATATATTAGTCGACTAAGAAAATGTATAAGTCGACTAATAGTGCATACAGATCAAAAATAGAGAGTTGGTATGCATCTAGGCAAAGGCTAAGTCGACTATAATAAGGAGTTAGTCCACTATAGATGTTATAAGTCGACTAATCAAATGTATATGTCGACTACAAGGGCTTATAATGTGTATGTGTATTCAAGGCTTTTAACATTCTAATAAACAATATAATATACGTCTATAGCCATCATCCTTGGGAAGTCTTGAGCATATAGACCTCTTGTATAAGCTTGTAAGATCGAGCTCTAATGAAATGACTTCACAAATGTATCATCAAAATCAAGTTCCAACATTCTCCCCCTTTTAATGATGACACTTTGTGTGAATGAATAAACTCCTTCTTTGTGTCATTCTAGTAGAATTCGAGGCCGAATCTTTCCACTTAAAAACAATCCTATAACATTCAAATACAAGATCCACTCCGTTGAAGTTGACCTTCATTATTTCAAGTAACTACAAACCAAAAATCATGTATTTTGAATACTTTTTGCTCATCCATCTAGTAGGCACAAAATGGATGACCAAAATAGTGAGTTGGTTAGTTTAACGGTGTAGATTATTTTAAATCTAACAAAATTGGTGTGTAAGGGTTTTTAAGTGTTTAGATCATGATGAAGGTCGGATCGAGAATTATATGTCTAAAAACTAAGCAATATGCTACTTTCGGCCATCCATTTTGCGCCTACTTGATGGATGGGCAAAAAGTATTCAATACACATGATTTTTATTTTGAATTACTTGAAATAATGTAGATCAACATCAATGGAATAGGTGTTGCATTAGGATGTCGAAGGGTTCTATTTGAGTGGAAATGATTCAGCCTCGAATCCTTCCGAAATGACACAAGTCTATAATCCTTTGGAATGACAAAAGTATCTGTGTGTGTGTGTAAAATATAAAAAAATACACCTAGAGGGGGTGAATAGTGTAAAGCTAATTTAATGGAAAACAATGCAGAATTTAAAGAATGATGCAAACGGTCAACTCAAAACAATAAGTGAAGCCTGATTCCCCGTTAAGGGCTCTAAAGCATCTCCTCTATATTCCTCTAAATTAGGAGTTTAGGTGCTTAATTATCTTCTTGTTGAAATGAATGAAACAGACAAGTAAGAATGATGAATATGATGCAAGAAATGAATAACAAATGCAAGAGAAGAAAAAACACAATTGCAAGCAATATCAATATAGTAGGAGCAAGAGAAAAGGCAACCGCAATCATAAAAGATTTATTTCGAGATTAATGCACAAAACTTTACGTCCCCGCGCTCACCACGTGAAGGATTTCATTATCCACTAAGGATCTTTCCACAAATGAATTACAATGATCCACACAAGACCTAATACACAACTCCAACTCTCAATCCTCTACACAAGAGGTAACACAATGCCAATGAGATTTACAAGCTCTTGGTGACCACAAAGATCACAAACAATCTTTCTTACAACTTCCTATAGTATAGAATGAGGAGTGAAGCTCAAGAAGTTTGTGAGAGAAAATTCAGTTGCAATAAATGAATTTAAGAGCTGAAAACTTGTAGCAATTGATCTGAAAATGAGAGCACTTAAAAACTTGAAAGTTAAAAATTTTCTCTTTTGAATAAACTTGATTTTCAAAATATTTCTCAAAACTCTAGATTATTTAATTCTCTCCCAATAACTCATATATATAGTCAAATGATAAATGATATTAGAGGGTCAAACAGGGTATTAGCACGGTGATTAGACCCAAAAAAATAAATATACCCATTGCAGAAAAAGAGGACAAAAGAGATTTTAAAAACCTAGCCATTACTGTAGTAAATAAAACATCGGTTGACCGGCAGGCTAAATTTCAAAAATAGACATTGAGCATCAGTCAACCGGTCAGTTGTCCGATCTCAACAGAGAACAAAGGTCAAGAAAAAACTTTTTAATTAGTCGACCAACTGATCGATTGAAGTTTGGCCATAACACTTTAAGCCTTTGTCGGTCGATCGGTTGGTCGCCCGACAACATGTTACAAGAAATGTGCACAAACGGTCGACCGGCAGTAGTGTAACACTACTGCACTGAAATGGCCGACCGGTCGGTCGATCGACCAAACACAAAAACCAATTTAAGAAAGAATTTCTCATAAAATCCATTTTTAAACACTTTAAACAATTTTAAAATATGGTTTGATAACACATAGACTAAGAAATACATGTTGAAAACGGGATATGGAATTCTGAATAGTATAAACATGTATCAAAAGCCAATTTAGTGAAATACAAAAGAAAACAAAAACTAGATATGAAAACTTGTCTTTTATGTGTGAGACTTCTTGAACATCAGTTCTACATTCTACACTTTAATAAATTATTTTCTTACACAGGTTCAATATGTCTTCAAGCCAATCTTCAAGTGGGCTTCTTCAAAACGTCAATCTTGACTGTCCTCCATTGAATCCCATCCTCGAGTAAAATTTGAGATATCAAAACCTTTTTTTTTAAGGAAGAAATACTTTGAATCCTCTTGAACCCTAAGAAGTACTTAAACACTTGAAATTTGATTAGTGTTAAATAACTACATAAGTTTTGTTATCATCAAAATAAGAAACTGGTTACTACAACCTTGGGCCTACATATATATATATATATATATATATATATATATATATATATATATATATATATATATATATATATATATATATACACACACCTGTGTCATTCTGGAAGGATTCGAGGTCGAATCCTTCCCACTCAAATACAACCTTACGACATCTGAATGTAAGATCCATTCTATTAAAGTTGATTTACATTATTTCAAGTAACTAAAAACCAAAAATCATGTGTTTGAATACTTTTTACCCATCCATTAAGTAGGCAAAAAATAGATGACCGAAAATAGCATATTGCTTAGATCTACATCTTTAGACATATAAATTCTCAATTCAATCATTTCACCATGATCTATATATATATATATTCTTGTGTCATTCTGGAAATATTCGAGGTCGAATCCTTCCCACTCAAATACAATCCTACGATATTCGAATGCAAGATCTATTCCGTTGAAGTTGATCAAAAATATTTCAAACTATTAAAAATCAAAAATCATGTTTTTTGAATACTTTTTACCCATCCATCATCTAGGCGCAAAATGTGAAAGGCACATGGAGGGAGTGAATAGGTGACAAGTTAATCTAATGCAACTAATGTGAAATTAAAAACTATTTATACAAACAAAAATTATTAAACTAACACACAAAGTATAACACAAGAGTGTAGCTGAATTCTCAGTGAAGGGCACTAACTATCTCCTCAAGATTTCTCTAAATTAAGAGTTGAGATGCCACTATGGCTCTTTGTTTAAATACAAGTGTGAGCAAACAATCCCAAGCATATATATATATATATATATATATATATATATATATATATATATATATATATATATATATATATATATATATATATATATATATATGAAGCACAAACGAATATCAAGATGTAATAAATATAAACAATAAGAGCATGCAAAAAATAAAACTCAAGAGAGAGAAAAACAATCGCAAACACGGGAGATTTATTTCGAGGTTTGAGCACACTTGCTCTGCGTTCCCGCCTTCAACACTATGAAGAATTTCCACTAGAATCGATCCCACAAGATCACTCGGTGCCGCAACACCTATAATGAGTCCACACTAGAACTCTTGGACCCGCAAGACCCTCACTTGTTCCTGCAATAACAACACACGAAAGCACACTAACTTGAGGAGGTCGCACCTCTACAATGAGCTCCCTCAAGAACTCTACAAAATGTGAACCCACAAGTTCGCCTCCTTAAATACAATGATGAAACCTTGGTAATCTCTACATTTTGATCACCAAAAATACTCTCACAACAAAGTTCCTATAGAATAGATATGACAATAGAAAAGCTCAAGCTTGTGTGAGGAAACAAGATAGATAGAGCGGTGGAAGACTCAAGAAATCTCCTTTGAAAACACTCTTTAAAAACTCTCCTTAGATATGAAAGTTTTAGCCCAAAAACATGTGGAGAAAAATCCTAAGAGAGATGATAAAAACTGGCTCTAAAACTTCTCCAAAATCTTATGTTGAACTAGCTAAAACAGCCCGCTTTATAGAGCTACAAAAACTAGCCGTTGGGGCGAATCCCCAGGCCAGATGACCTGTCGGTCGACCTATCGGTCGACCGGCCAGTGGACTGGCCAACGATCATATTTATGACCGTTGGGGTTGCCAGTCGACCGCCCAGTCGATCGAACCCAGGTCTTGATCTGTCAGTTGACTGGTCGGTCGACCGAGGTAAGAACCAGAGAGCTTTGCTCTCTGGCCGGTCGACTGCTCGGTCGACCGAGACCAGATACAGAGAGTAAACTCTCTGGATCGGTCGACCGCCCTGTCGACCGACCCTCAAGCTAGGGCTTGTGCACGTTTTTATGTACATCGGTCGACTACTCGATCGACTGACTTTTGGCTCGATTGACTGATCGGTCGACCTCCAGAAGGCCAGGTCAGGGATAAAAAGGGATTAAAACTTGGTCTTTTAACATCCTATAAAATCTCATAAAATTACATAAAATCCAAAAAATAGGTTTATGAATATATTTGAAGAACAAATATGTGTGACCATAATTCAACACATATTACAAACTATTTGAACCATTTTTGTGACATAAAAATTAAGCTTTAAAAAAATTTGGAGATGTTAAGCTTCCCCTCCGCATGTGTACCACATAAGGAAGAGAGATCAAGCTCTACTATATATGTAATACACTCAACATGAATTTATATATAAAGGAGATGTTAAGCTCCCCTTACATATAGGCAATATATATCAACAAATTTTGAAACCACTTTTAAAACAAGTTTTTAAAATTTCTTGAAGTAAACAAAATGAATTATGATACCAATGAAATCAAATAGTAGTTGACAAAAATAAATATTGGTACCACTTGTAGAGAAACCAAATTTTTTTAAGATACCAATAGTATATTTTGATACCAATTGAAGGTGAAGTATGAAGTACATTTGATACCAAAAAATACCAATTGAAATCAATGCATAAGCTTGTAAAGATACCAATTAATATTTAGGATAAAATCCAATTTAGCATAAACATGATTTGTGCTTTAAGATATATGGACGTGTAAAACAAGCACAATCAAAGCATATATATGTATGTATGAAAATATCACTTGAGATTTAAATCATACATATATAGTAAACTAGTATGAGTATACAAAACGAATAGATCATGAAAATTATGCGGATAACTCATAAATATCCACCCTTATTATGCAAATGATAAAAAGATATTCAATAAGGTACACAAGGCATGGTTGCCCAACCAACCGCCCTTAAGCTGGTAGGGGTTTTCAAAATAAGAGTTTGAAAATAATTTAACATGTTTAAAAACTCTACCAATTTAAGAATCAAGAAACTAGTTTAAAATAATTTTTAAAAAACTAGTTAAAGATTCTTTAAAACATGAAACTAAATCATATAACCCATGAAGCATTTCTAAGCATAAATTGTCACTTAAGATCTATAAGGCTCAAAAATGTGCTCATAAAACAAAGTCATGAGTAAATAAAAATAATGTGAGTACACAAGAATTATGTGAATAGCATATTCATGAAATAAATCAATAAGTCTCAAAATAAATATCAAAACTAAATTTTTTTATAAAAATTAAACAAGCATCAAGGTATATGTATGTTTTTATGAATTTAAAAGTATACATACATATCCCAAAAAAAAGAGTCAAGAATAGAATTTTATATGAAGGCAAGTGACTCAAGGATATACATGTATATCTATTAGTTTTAGACAAAAATAACATATACATGAAGTTAAACATGTATAAAAATAAAAAAAATAAGTATAAATGAAAGAATCATCAAAACTAGATTATACATGTACATATAATGAGTACAAATGAGCAATGAAGTACAAACATATAATAATCAAGTATAGCTCACTATTTGTACAAGTATAAACACAAGTCTTAATGAAACATCTAAATAAGTAATCACCACATGAAGTACAAAACAAACATGATCATTAAGCTAAATGCATATGTTTTAGAACTAGTATATACATAGTAGTTAAACAATAGTGAGAACATAAAATATGAATTCATATGAACATGGGTGCATCTCAAAGACTATTTATGTATATCACATGTCTAATAACATTGCATTTAACATAATGAGCATTAAAACCACAACATGCTAAAAATTATCAATGCAAAAGTATGTAAACTAAAATAGGAGTTTAGAGATAGTTACCAAACCATATGAACTATTCTCTGAGTCTCCGAACCATGGTGGTCCTCCCACCAAATATCCTTGATAGCGATGCATTAATTAGGTATGTCCATCTAGTTCCATATGCATTCACCATCAAGACACAAACCCTCACACATTTTTTGAGAGCCCACACCTACATCAAACACAAATTGTGAGAATTTTGGTACCCATAATTTTTTGGGTCCATTGGGGTTAGTAACAATTAGAACCCAAATATTTTTATTAGCAAAATTTAAATTTATCTTATCAAAATAAAATTTTGCAAGATGGCCTTTGCGGTCACAATGTGTATATTTGTACACTCTAGCATACATGTGAGTGGGTGAGCATGGTGTGCTTGTGTATGCCATGGGGTATGTGCATAAGTATGTGGAATTTGTTTCTTGCGTAACATGGATTCCAATATATTATGGTTAAATGCACATTGGCTTAAAATAGAGCCCAAACAATCAATTTTCTTCTTCACAATACAAATATCATTATTAATTTTGGAAAAAGAGACATGAGCATGAGAATCAACAGTCTTTTTCTTTTTAGAAATATTTTTCCTTTTAAAATAATTTTCTTTTTCAAAGAGTTATTTTCTTCCAACACAATCTCTTTTCCTTTTCCACCAAAATAATTTTATTTTTCAATGAATTATTTTCTTCACAAATGTCATTTAATTTTGAAGATAAGAAAATATTCTCCTTTTTCAAAAATTCATTTTCTTTTGAAACACATTCAAATTTATTTTAAAAGAATCATTTTCTTTTAACAAAGAAGTGTTTTCCTTCTTCAACTTATAATTTTCAATTTTTAATAAATCATATTTTTCAAGAAGTTTTTGACA
Organism: Agave tequilana; assembly: GCA_038442645.1. NCBI lineage: Eukaryota > Viridiplantae > Streptophyta > Magnoliopsida > Asparagales > Asparagaceae > Agave > Agave tequilana. The sequence goes on along the minus strand of JAVJIF010030765.1, from coordinate 150,798 downwards.
AAAATATGCAAGCTCATCATAAGGCATGTCAATATCTTTTTCTAGCTCGAATTTAGAATTTATCTCAAGGGAGTCATCTCCTTGGACCATGTATCACATATTGAAAGCATTATTTCCATCATCCGAGTCACTCTCTTTTTCATTTGGCATTTGTTCCTCGAGAGTGAGAAGAGTGTTCCAAACCACAAACGCTGATTCAATGTTAGAAACCCTAGATAAGTAATCCTCATTTAGGGTACTCTTTATAGCATGAATGATTTTTGCATTAGCTTCAAGATATTTGCCATTTAAAAAGTAAGAATCTTTAATAGTGACAAATAGACATGAATACTTAGAGCTTTTAGGTACATGGATATCTTAACTTTCCAAGTTTGGATGTTAAGAATGTCAAACATGAGAGGTGTCATGAAATCCATGAGTGTGTGTACAAATATTGTGATTAGCTAAAATGAGAATCTTTAACTCAAGGTTGTTAGACCCAAATCAAGAGCACCAAGCTCTAATACCAATTGAAAGGCACCTGGAGTGGGGGTGAACAGGTGACAAGCTAATCTAATACAAATTAATGTGGAATTAAAAACTATTTATACAAATAAAAACTATTAAGCTAACACACAAAATATAACACAAGAGTGTAACCGGATTCCCAGTGAAGGGCTCTAAACTATCTCCTCAAGATTCCTCTAAATTAAGAGTTAAGGTGCCACTATGGTTCCTTTGGTTATTTACAAGTGTGAGCACAAAATCCCAAGCATGTATATATATGAAACACAAGGGAATATCAAGCATGTAATAAATATAATAAATAAGAGCATGTAAGTAATAAAACTCAAGTGAGAGAGATAAGCAATCGCAAACATAGGAGATTTGTTTCGAGGTTCAAGCACACTTGTTTTACGTCCCCGCCTTCAGCACTATGAAGGATTTCCACTTGAATCGATCCCGCAAGATCACTCGGTGTCGCAACACATACAACGAGTTCACACTAGAACTCTTGGACCTGTAAGTCCCTCACTTGTTCCCGCAAGAACAATACACGCAAACACACTAGCTTGTCGAGGCCGCACCTCTACAATGAGCTCCCTCAAGAACTCTACACAATGCGAACCCACAAGTTCGCCTCCAAAAATGCAATAATGAAACCTTGGTGATCTCTACATTTTAATCACCAAAAATATTCTCACAACAAAATTCCTATAGGAAAGATATGGTAATGTAAAAGCTCAAGCTTGTGTGAGAAAACAAGGTAGATAGAGTGATGAAAAACTCAAGAAATCTCTTTTGAAAATACTCTTTAAAAACTCTCCTTTGATATGAAAGTTTTAGCCCAAAAACACGTGGAGAAAAACCCTAAGGGAGATGGGAAAAACTGGCTCTAAAATTTCTCAAAAACCTTATGTTAAACTAGCCAAAACAGCCCCCTTTTATAAGAGCTGCAAAAACTAGCAGTTGGGGCAAATTCCCAGGCCAGATGACCTGTCGGTCGACCGGCCAACGGTCATATTTATGAATGTTGGGGTTGGCGGTCGACCGCCCGATCGATTGCACCCAGATCTTGACCTTTCGGTCGATCGGTTGGCCGATCGAGGTAAGAACCAGAGAGCAAAGCTCTCTGGCCAGTCAACCACTTGGTCGACCGGGACCAGATCCAGAGTGTAAACTCTCTGGATCGGTCGATCTCCTGGTCGACCGGCCCTCAGGCCAGGGCTTGTGCATGTTTCTGTGCACATCGGTCGACCGCTCGGTCGACCGACTTCGAGCTCGGTCGACCGGTCGTCGACCTCTAGAAGGCCATGTCAGGGATAAAAAGTGATTAAAACTTGGTCTTTTAACATCCAATAAAATCCTATAAATCACATAAAATCCACAAAAATAGGTTCATGAATATATTTGAAGAAAAATATGTGTGACCAAAATTCAACACATGTTACAAACTATTTGAACCATTTTTGTGATATAGAAATTAAGCTTTAAACAAAAATTGGTATTTTGCAAAATCAAACTTTTAAATTAAAAATCGATTTTTTCAAAACTTATCCAAAACAAAAATAAGATATTTAAAACTGATTTGAAGCATAGTGTGCATGGATATAATCCAATACACATATAAGATGAAATATCCAAGTTTTTAACAATTAAGCTCTAAACAAAGTTTTGATAAATACAAATCTTAAAAACCATAAACTCGAGACATCAAACTAAGTTTTTCTAAACATTTAAACCAACAATGTATATATATGAAATTTAATATACATATAAAACATATAAACTTGTTTTGATGAACTATATTCATGAAACATAAAGATATATTCTTTGAGGCTCAGAACTAAAACGATATTTCTAAAACTAAAACTAATTTATGAAAATACATATAAATTTTTTGTGTGTGTATGAACTTGAGCAATCCATAGCTAATCCATTATTTATATTTTATCTAAAATACAAAATCTTAACACTTACAAATATGACACAAGTCTTGAAAATCTTCTCTTGAAAAACTTTTTCTCCATCTTGACTTGGTCCAAACTTGATCCATGAATTAGACTCCTCTTTGAGTACTTGATGCAATCTTGAAGCGCGTGCTCTTGAATTAACACGTGCTAGCTTCAAAATTTGACTTCGAATCTTTCATTGAAGCTAAACACCGACTAAGATCTTAATCAAATATCTGAAACTAAATAAACACAAGATCATTAGTATTATAACTACATGAGTTAATCATCATCAAAACTAGGGTGATGGACCTTTGGGCCAACAATCTCCCCTTTTTGATGATGACAAAACTCATGGAGTTATATATGTATGGATTAAAGATAAACTTCATAGAAGCTTTCCTTAACTCATGCATAGCAAAAACAATAAGGATATTCAATAAAAGCTAACAAAATAATCATATATGCATAAACAACAAATATCAACCATACATATATAAACTCTCTAAATTCTTCTCCCCTTTTTTGTCAATTCATCAATAAGGGGGTGAAGATAAACAAATAATATAAATATATATGTGATATACATTCATGAAGAGGAGAGACGTTAAGTTAGCTCCCCTGCATACATGCATTACATGGAGAAGGGATGACTAAACCCTAACCCATATAAGAATAATATACAATGTATAGACAGAGATGTTAAGCTCCTCCTACACACGTGTACCACTAAGGAAGAGAGGTCAAGCTCTACTATATATGTAATAAACTCAACATGAATCTATATATAGAGGAGATGTTAAGCTCTCCTTACATATAGGCAATACATATCAACAAATTTTGAAACCACTTTTAAAATAAATTTATGAAATTTCTTGAAGTCAACAAAATAAATTATGATACCAATGAAATCAAATAGAAGTTGACAAAAATAAATATTGGTACCACTTGTAGAGAAACAATTTTTTTTAAGAGACCAATAATAGATTTTGATACCAATTGAAGGTGAGCATGAAGTACATTTTGATACCAAATAAATACAAATTGAAATAAATGCATAAGCTTGTAAAGATACCAATTAACATTTAGGATAAAATCAACTTTAGCATAAACATGATTTGTGCTTTAAAATGTATGAACATGTAAAACAAGTACAATCAAAGTCATATATATGTATATATGAAAATATCACTTGAGATTTGAATCATACATATATAGTAAACTAGTATAAGTATACAAAATGAATAGATCATGAAAATTATGTGGATAACTCATAAATATCCACCCTCATCATGCACATGATAAAAAGATACTCAATAAGGTACACAAGGCATGGTCGCCCAACCAACCACCCTTAAATTCGTAGGGGTTTTCAAAAATAAGAGTTTGAAAATAAATTAACATGTTTAAAAACTCTACCAATTTAAGAATCAAGAAACTAGTTTAAAATAATTTTTGAAAAACTAGTTAAAGATCCTTCAAAATATGAAACCAAATCATATATCCCATGAAGTATTGCTAAGTACACAAAAATTGTCACTCAAGATCTATAAGGCTCAAAAATGTGCTCATAAAACAAAGTCAAGAGTAAACAAAAATAATCTGAGTGCACAAGAATCATGTGAATAGCATATTCATGAAATAAATCAAAAAGGCTCAAAACAAACATCAAAATTAAATTTTTTTATAAAAATTAAACAAGCACCAAAGTATATGTATGTTTTGTCGAATCTAAAAGTATACATGCATATCCCAAAAAACGAGTCAAAAATGAAGTTTTGCATGAAGGCAAATGACTTAAGGATATACATGTATATCTATTAGTTTTAGACAAAAATAACATATACATGAAGTTAAACATGTACAAAAATAGGAAAAATAAGTATAAATAAAAGAATCATCAAAAGTAGGTTATACATATACCTGTAATGAGTACAAATGAGTAATGAAGCAATATGTAATAATCAAGTATAGCTCACTATTTGTACAAATATAAACACAAGTTTTAACGAAAACTACATCTAAACAAGTAATCACCACATGAAGTACAAAACAAACATGATCATTAGGCTAAATGCATGTGTTTTAGAACTAGTATATACATAGTAGTTAAACAATAGTGAGAACACAAAATATGAATCCAAATGAACATGGGTGTATCTCAAAGACTATTTATGTATATCACATGTCTAATAACATTGCATTTCACATAATAAGTATTAAAGCCACAACATGCTAAAAATTATCAATGTAAAAGCATGTAAAGTAAAATAGGAGTTTAGAGATAGTTACCAAATCATATGAATTATTCTCTAAGTCTCCAAACCATGGTGGTTCTCCCACCAAACATCCGATAGTGATGCATTAATTAGGTATGTTCATCTAACTTCATATGCATCCACCATTAAGGCACCAACCCTCTCACATTTTGTGAGAACCCACACCTACATCAAATACAAGTGGTGAAAATTTTGGTACCCTTATCTTTTGGGTCCATTGGGGTTAGTAATAATTGGAGCCAAAATATTTTTATTAGCAAAATTTAAATAATTTATCCTATCAATAAAATTTTGCAAGATGGCCTTTGCGGCCACAATGTATATATTTATACACTCTAGCATACATATGAGTGGGATGAGCATGGTGTGCATATGTATGTCATGGGGTATGTGTATGAGTATGTAGAATTTGTTTCTTGCGAAATATGTATTCCAACCTATTATGGCTAAATGCACATTAGCTTAAAGTAGAGCCCAAACAATTAATTTTTTTCTTCACAATACAAATATCATTATTAATTTTGGAAGAAGAGATATGAGCATGAGAATCCACAATCTTTTTGTTTTTGGAAATATTTTTTAAAAACAAATTTTCTTTTCAAAGAGTTATTTTCTTCCAAAAAAATCTCTTTTTCTTTTTCCACCAAAATAATTTAATTTTTCAATGAATTGTTTCCTTCACAAATGTCATTTAATTTTGAAGACAAGAAAATGTTCTCCTTTTCAAAAATTCATTTTCTTTTGAAACACATTCAAATTTATTTTTAAAAGAATCATTTTCTTTTAACAAAGAAGTATTTTTCTTCTTCAACTTATCATTTTCAATTTTTAATAAATCATATTTTCAGGAAGTTTTTGGCAAAAAGATGCAAGCTCATCATAAGGCATGTCAATATTTTCTTCTAGCTCGGATTTAGAATTTACCTGAAGGGGGTCATCTCCTTGGACCATGTAGCATATGTTGGAAGTATTATTTTCATCATCCGAGTCACTCTCTTTTTCATTTAGCGTTTGTTCCCCGATAGTGACAAGAGTATTCCAAACTACAAAAGCTAATTCAATATTAGAGACCCTAAATAAATAATCATCATTTAGGGTACTTTTTATAGCATGAATGGCTTTTGCATTAGTCTCAAGATATTTGCTATTTAAAAAGTAAGAATCTTTAATAGTGACAAAATAGACATAAATCCTAGAGCTTTTAGGTACATGGACATCTTAACTTTCCAAGTTTGGATATTAAAAATGTCAAAAATGAGAGGTATCATGAAATCCATGAGTGTGTGTACAAATATTGTGATTAGCTAAATTGAGAATCTTTAACTCAAGATTGTTAGACCCAAATCAAGAGCACCAATCTCTGATACCAATTGAAATGCACTTGGAGGGGGTGAATAGGTGACAAGCTAATCTAATGCAAACTAATGTGAAATTAAAAACTATTTATGTAAATAAAAACTATTAAGTTAGTACACAAAGTATAACACAAGAGTATAGTAGGATTCTCGGTGAAGGGCTCTAAACTATCTCCTCAAGATTCCTCTAAATTAAGAGTTAAGGTGCCACTATGGCTCTCTTGGTTAAGTACAAGTGTGAGCAAACAATCCCAGGTTGTTGGCCCGAAGAACCATTGCTCAAATTTTGATGATGATTAACTCATGTAGTTATAGTACTAATGATCTTGTGTTTAAATTAGTCTCAGATATTTTATCAAGATCTTAGTTGGTGTTTAGCTTCAACAAAGGATTTAAAGTCAATTTTTAAACTAGCACATGTTGATTCAAGAGCTCGCGCATCAAGATTGCATCAAGTACTCAAGAGGAGTCTAGCTCATTGGATCAAGGTTTGGACCAAGTCAAGAAGGAGTAGAAGATTTTCAAAGAGAAGATTTTCAAGAAGACTTGTGTCATGTTTATAAGTGTTAAGATTTTATTTTTAGATAAAATATAAAGGATAGAATAGTTGGTAGATTGCTCAAGTTCATATACACTCACACACAAGATTTATATGTATTTCATAAAAGAGTTTTCGTTTTGAAAAATACTAATCTAGTTTTTAAGCTTCAAAATATACATGTGTTTTATCAAAACTTATTTTAGAACTTAATGTCAAAAATATAGATATTACATCATATATGTGTAGTGGTTCATATTCATATACACTAAGCTTCAAAAGTGTTTAAAATATCATATTTTTGTATTTGGAGAAATTTTGAAAAATCATTTTTAGATTTGGAGATTGTTTTTGGAAAATATAGATTTTTGTTTATGCCAAAATTTCTATATTACAAAAATAGTTCAAAATATTTGTAACATGTTTTGATTTTTACTCAAACATGATTGTATATCAAAGTATATTAATGAACTTATTTTTGTAGAATTTATGAGAATTTATGAAATTTTATTAAAGATAAAAAGACCAAGTTTTAATCCCTATAAATTGCTGACCAGGCCTTCTGCCGGTCGACCACACAGTCGACCGAGCCAGAAGTCGGTCGACTGGGTGGTCGACCGATGTGCACAAACGTATACAGCCAAGGGCCGGTCGACCGCCAGAGAGCTTCTGCTCTCTGTAAATGGCCCCGGTCGACCGGGCGGTCGACCGATAGGTCATAGCCCAGTTTTCGGTCGACTAGCCGGTCGACCGGTTTTCCCAACGGTCAGAAATCCGACCGTTGGCGGTCGACCGACAGCAGAAAAGTCTGCTGAGTTGTCCCCAATGGCTAGTTTTTGGAGCCTATTTATATAGGGCTGTTTTGGGCTGTTTTCAACAAGATTTGTAGTGGGCTTTCAAGTAAGTTTTTCCTATATCTTTTAGTGTTTATCTCCACTTGTTTTAGAGCTAAAACTTTCATATCAAAAGGAGAGTTTTCATGAGTGTTTTATAAAAGAGATTTCTTGAGTTTTTCACCACAAATCTATTCCAGATTTTCTCACACATACTTGAGCTTTCCATTGCCATATCTATCTTATAGGAGAGTTGTTATGAGAGTGGTTTTAGGTGATCAAAGTGTTGTGATCATCAAAGTGTTCTACTTTGGATTTGAGGAGGCGAACTTGCGGGTTCGCGTTGTTTCGAGTTCTAGTGAGAGCTCGGTATAGCGGCCTCAGCAAGCTAGTGTGCTTGTGTGTGTAGTTCTTGCGGGAATAAAAAAGGGACTAGTGAGTCCAAGAGTTCTAGTGTGAACTCTTTGTAGGTGTTGCGGCACCGAGTGATCTGGTGGGATCGATTCTAGTGGAAATCCTTCATAGTGTTGAAGGCGGGGACGTAGAGCAAGGGTGCTCGAACCTCGAAATAAATCTCCCGTGTTTGCGATTGCTCTCTCTCTCTATCTCTCACTTGTTTTTATATCTTGCATGCTTACATTGCTTTCTTCTTTATATGCTTGATATTTGTGCTTAAATTGATATATGCTTGGGATTGTTTGCTCACACTTGTATTCAACCAAGAGAGCCATAGCGGCACCTCAACTCTTATCTAGAGGAATCTTGAGGAGATAGTTAAGAGCCCGTCACTGGGAATTCGGTTACACTCTTAGGTTATACCTTGTGTGTTTAGCTTATTAGTTTTTGCTTTACTTAAATAGTTTTAATTTCGCATTTATTCATCATTAGATTAGCTAGTCACCTATTCACCCCCCTCTAGGTGATTTCACAGGCATGTATATATATATGAAGTATAAGGGAATATCAAGCATGTAATAAATATAAATAATAAGAGCATGCAAGAAATAAAACTCAAGTGAGAGACATAAGCAATCGCAAACACGGGAGAATCGTTTCGAGGTTCAAGCATACTCGCTCTGCGTCCCTGTTTTCAACATTATGAAGGATTTCCACTAGAATCGATTCCGCAAGATCACTAGGTACCGCAATACCTACAACGAGTTCACACTAGAACTTTTGGATGCGCAAGTCCCTCACTTGTTCTCGCAAGAATAACACACGCAAGCACACTAGCTTGCCGAGACCGCACCTCTATAATGAGCTCCCTCTAGAACTCTACACAATGCGAACCCATAAGTTCGCCTCATCAAATACAATGATGAAAGCTTGGTGATCTCTACACTTTAATCACCAAAAAAACTCTCACAAAAAAGTTCCTATAGGATAGATATGGAAATAGAAAAGCTCAAGCATGTGTGAGAAAACAAGGTAGATAGAGTGGTGAAAAACTCAAAAAATCTCTTTTGAAAACACTCTTTAAAAACTCTCCTTTGATATAGAGGCTTTAGCCCAAAAACATGTGAATAAAACCCTAAGAGAGATAGAAAAAACTGGCTCTAAAAGTTCTCCAAAATCTTATGTTAACTAGCCAAATCAGCCCCCTTTTACAGAGCTACAAAAACTAGCCGTTGGGGCAAATCCCCAGGCCAGATTGTAAATCACCTAGAGGGGGGGTGAATAGGTGATGGCTAATCTAATGGTCACTTAATGGTAAATTATGCAAATAATGCGGAAGCTAAAACAAATATGACCTAATTAAACTTCTTTTAATTAGACACTTATGTATAACACAAGAGTGTTGCCGAATTCCCCTTGCGAGGCTCTGGACAAGCTCCTCTAGATTCCCCTTGAATGGGTTGAGGTGCCGCGTTGGCTCTCTTGGTTGAATACTAGTGTTGACAACAATCCCACGCAATTATATATCAATTAAGCACAAGGGTATATCATGCACATAAAAGATAAAGACTATAAAGTAATGCAAGATATAAGAGACAAAGAGAGAGTGAGAGAGTAAGCAATCGCAAACACAAAGGGTTTGTTTCGAGGTTCGAGCACACTTGCTCTACATCCCCGCCTTCGACACACGAAGGATTTTCACTATGCAAGATCCCAATGGATCTCTCCTCGATGCCGCAACACCTACAAGCCCTCGGACTCTCTAGTCCCTTACACACCACAAGCCCACCGGCTCGTCAAGGCCACACCTCAAGCTACAAGAGTTCGCACCCGAACCCTAAACAACCACGAGCACACTTGCCCGTCTCCTCAAAGTACAAGATGAAATCTTGGTGATCTAAACACTTGATCACCTACAAAAACTCTCACTACAACACCTATAGGATGAATAGCTCAATGGATGCTCAAGTGTTTGTGTGAGAAAGCAAGGAAAGAATCTTTGGTGAAAATCTCAAGAAATCACTTTTACACTCTCTTAATAAAAACTCCCTTTTAGATGGGAAGTATTGGCACTATATTTGTGGAGAAAACTCTGCTAAAAGAATGGAAATAACTGGACAAAAGCTCTCCTAAAAACTTGGCTTCAAACAATGACAAAAATCCCAATTTATAGGCTGCCAGAAAACTAGCCGTTGGAATCTGTCAGTACTGCCGGTCGACCGGTCCGGTCGACCGCCAACGGTCAAGAATCCGACCGTTGGAGCCTCCGGTCGACCGGCCTGGTCGACCGAGCACCTGGAGCAGAGAATTACTTCTCTGTCGGTCGACCGGTGCGGTCGACCGGGATTTCCAGAGAGCAGACTCTCTGAAGCGGTCGACCGGCACGGTCGACCGTTCTCCAGTGCACACAGGCGTGCACGTCTGTGCACGTCCGGTCGACCGTGGGTCGACCGGCCCTTGGTGCGGTCGACCGCCCGGTCGACCGGACCAGCCTGTCAGGCCAGTTCTGGTCTGGAAAACTGGTATAAAAATCTTTTTATAAAATCCCAAAAATACATATAAATTCTACAAAAAATAGTTTTATGATATAGAAACATGCTTGCACAAAATCAAGGCATGTTATTAAAGATTTGACTATTTTTGTAACTTGAAAATATTGGCTCATAATAAAAACTGTTTTTCTAAAACAACATGTTTTTTCCAAATTTTCATCAAATACAAAAACAAGATATACTTTAAAGCATAGTGTGTCTGGATATGATCCACTACACGATTAAGATGTAATATCTAGTTTTTGACAATAGGCTCTGAGCATGGTTTTGGATATAAGATATGTAAACTTGAAATACCAAGAACCAAATAGAATTTTGTCACAATGAAAATCTTTTCTTAACAAGAAAATCTTTTATGAAATGAAATTTTTTATCATGAAAACAATTCTATCAAGAGTGTGTGTGTGATATGACTTGAGCAATCCACCAACTATTCTATCCTTTACATTTTAACTAAAACAAAAACAAAATCTTATACCTAGACACAAGTCTTCATCTTCTTGAAGTCTTCCCTTGAAGTCTTCTCATCTTCTTGACTTGGACCACATGCAATCCACCGAGCTCATCTCTAGATGTGGTCTTGATGCATAGGCTCGTGAATCGACCGGTGCTAGCTTCCAACTTGACATTTTATCCTTTGTTGAAGCTCCACACCTACTAAGATCTTGATAAGGAATCTGTCACTAATTAAACACAAGATCATTAGTAAACATAACTTCATGAGTTGATCATCATCAAAACTAGAGTGATAGGCCTTTGGGCCAACAATCTCCCCCTTTTTGATGATGACAAAACTCATGGAGTTATATATGCATGGATTAAAGTAAAGCTTCAAAGAAGCTCCCCCTTAACTCATACATCACTAGAAATAAATAGATATGACATTAAAGCACATAAATATGTATGCAAATGAATGCACAAATCTTTTTCTCAAACTTTTATCTTATTATTTTATTGTTATGCATGAGTAAAAGCACAAGTATAAAAACTCAAAATCTCAAAATCTTTCTCCCCCTTAAGTAAGGAACAAATACTTCTCCCCCTTAAGGAAATCATGCATATAACTCAAATACTTCTCCCCTTTTTGTCAATCATCAACAAAGGGTTCAAAGTAAAATCAATCAAACAAATTTTTCTCCCCCTTTTTTTTGTCAAAAACAAGATCATCAAAGAGGGGTAATACAAATCAAAAATTTTGAATATTTCTTTATCAAGACAAAATTTTGAACTTTCTTAATAAAACACATTTTGAGATATCAAATCAACATATTTTTTTTATTTATTTTGATATCAATAAAAAAAATTTTTATTTTTCATCATAAACTTTGTTTTTTTTTTTTAAAAAAATGTGAGCCAATTGTGAGTTAAGCACATGGAAATCATATATATGTATGAGAAATGAGCATACCAATTGAAATTGATACATACATATATATAAGAAAACAAAATATGAGTATATACAAAATAAGTTCATATTGATACCAATTGAAACGATTCAATGATACCAATTGACATAACAATAAAATCAAGTGTATATCTCATAACCTACCACCCTTCATATGCACAAGGTGAAAGATTTTCAATGAAGCATACAAGGCATAATCGCCCATCCATCCTCCCATTGATGGTAGGGGTTTTCAAAAATAGATTTGAAAATAAGCTTAGTTTGAAAAACTCTACCAAATGAAGAATTTGCACTAGAAAAATATTTTTCATGAAACACAAGTAAATCACATGGCACTAAAAACACTCTAATATCCATGAAGTCCATAAAATTTTCAAAAAGAAGTGAGTGTGCTAGTGTTATGTGGAACATGGTATCATGAAAAATAGCAATAAAACTCAATATTCCTTTAAATTTTGAAATCATGAAATCCATCACAAAATTTTATTGAAAAATTACAAAATTTTTATTAAAGACAAAAATTTATATTTCAAGATATATGTATGTTTTGACAAGACATTAAGTATACATACATATTCTTAAAACACAATTGAGTCCATATAAAGATTTGCATGAAAGGCAAATGACTCAAGAGGTATCCATGTATATCTTAATGTTTTGACAAGACAAACATATACATGAAATGAAAGCACATGATCATAGCATAAATGCAAAATGGGAATACAAGTTTAAAGATGTATGTATCATCAAGACTAAGCAATACAAGCACATTTCATGGGTTCAAATAAGCATTCAAGCACAAATATAAATAGATTTATTTGTGGACCATGATATGTACAAGTATAAATCCTAGTGTTGATAAAAACTAACATTTAAACTAATATTCAATACATGAAGCATCAAATCTTTTAGAAAAATAGAATCATGTGGAAATCCTAAAAACTATTTGAAGAATAATTAACTAGTATAAATTGTTTTTGAAAAACTAGTTAAAGATCCTTCAAAGATATGAAGTCATATGTTTTTCATGAATAATACTAAATACATAAAAGTTCAAGCACTCATAGTCCATAAAGCTCAAAATTATCTATTTTCTTAAAAGTGAATGTTAAACTAACATGTAAATAGCATTTTTTATGAAAATAGTCAATGAAGCTCAAAAAGATCATAAATCACAAATCAACTCAAAAACATTTTTCATCAAATCACTAATCTTCATGGTATATGTATGATTAATCCAATCCTAACAATACACATACATATCCCAAAATAAAAGAGTCTATTAATGATGTTTGCATGAAGGCAAGAGACTCACGGGTATACATGTATATTTATTAGATTTGAATTAAAAGTTCATATACATGAAGTAAATCACTAAAATAGGCAATAACATGTATAAAAGAGAATCATCAAAACTAGATTATACATATACATAAAGTGGATACAAGTGAGCATGAAGTTCAAGTATATATGAGTCAATTGTAGTTCACTATTCACATATGTATAAATGCAAGTTTTGATAAAATCTACATTTAAAGCATGTAAATACCACATGAAGCACATAAAATCTTAAAACATGAACATGTTATGAATATTATGAATGTAAAGAGCATGTACATAAAAATAGGAGTTTAGAAATTGTTACCAACTCCAAAGTTCCAAATATGGTGGTCTTTCCCACCAAAATCTCCTTGATAGCAATGCATCCAAAAGTTTGTCCATCATGTCCATTGCATCCGCTATCAAGGCACCAATCCTCTCACGTTTTGTGAGAGCCCTCACCTACATCAAAATCAAAGGGTGGGGGTTTTGGTACCCATACTTTCTTGGGTCCTTTGGGGTTAGCTTTATTGTAAGGATCCCAAAATCTTTTATACTTAGCAAAATATAAATGAGGTTTCTTATCAAAACAATATTTTGCTAAATGACCTTTGCGGCCACAATGTGTACATGTGTACACCTTAGTATGCTTATGTGTAGGAGTGTGATCATGTTGTGCAACATAAGCATGATGATGTGCATGAATGGATGGAGTTTGTTTCTTTGAAAACATTGACTCCAACTTAGTATGATTGAATGCACATGTGCTCAAATTAGAGCTCAAACTATCTATTTTATTTTTCAAATCTTTAATCTCATTAGTGGTGGCATGAAAAGCATGATGAGATAAAGAATCATTTTTCTTCTTCTTTTGTGAAACAAAATCTTTTTCTTTTTCACAAATTTTTCTTTTCAAAGATTTATTTTCTTGAAAAACAACTTCTCTTTATTTTTCACCAAATCAATCTTATTTTTCAAAGTAGTGTTCCCTTCACATAAATCATTCAATTTTGACATGAGGGAAACATTTTCATTTTTCAAATCATTGTTTTCCTTTTCTAAGCATGCCATTTTATTTTCTAAAGAATCTTTTTCATTAAGCATGGCATCAAAATTCTTTTTTCAAATTTTTGTTATCCTTTTCTAAACATGCAATGTTAGATTTAAAAGAGTCTTGTTCTACATGCATGCAAGCAATATTCTTTTTCAAATTTTTATTTTCTTTCTTAATCATGTCATACTTTTCAAGCAATAGATGACAAAAGGTAGTAAGCTCATCATAGGACATGTCATCATCATCGGATTCGAAATTTACCTCAAGGGGGTTATCCCCTTGGACCATGTAGCACTTGTTGGAGGTGTCGCTTCCAACATCCGAGTCACTCCCCGCATAGTATAGATCTTTTTCGCCGAGGGAGGTGATGATGTTCCATACTACAAAAGCCGATTCAACATTAGAAACCCTAGATAAATAATCATCATTTAGGGTTGACTTGATAGCATGAAGGGCTTTTGCATTAGCCTCAATATTCTTACCATCTAAAGAGTATGCATTATTAGTAGTGGCAAGATATACATGAAATCCTAAGGCTTTGAGGTATAATGACATCTTAACCTTCCAAATTTGAATGTTAAGGATGTCAAAGGTGGGTGGTGACATGAAGTCCATGGTGTGTGTACAAAATATTGTGATTAGCCTAAAAGTAGGATCTTTAACTCTAGGTTGTTAGACCCAATATCAAGAGCACTTGGCTCTGATACCAATTGTAAATCACCTAGAGGGGGGGTGAATAGGTGATGGCTAATCTAATGGTCACTTAATGGTAAATTATGCAAATAATGCGGAAGCTAAAACAAATATGACCTAATTAAACTTCTTTTAATTAGACACTTATGTATAACACAAGAGTGTTGCCGAATTCCCCTTGCGAGGCTCTGGACAAGCTCCTCTAGATTCCCCTTGAATGGGTTGAGGTGCCGCGTTAGCTCTCTTGGTTGAATACTAGTGTTAACAACAATCCCACGCAATTATATATCAATTAAGCACAAGGGTATATCATGCACATAAAAGATAAAGACTATAAAGTAATGCAAGATATAAGAGACAAAGAGAGAGTGAGAGAGTAAGCAATCGCAAACACAAAGGGTTTGTTTCGAGGTTCGAGCACACTTGCTCTACATCCCCGCCTTCGACACACGAAGGATTTCCACTATGCAAGATCCCAATGGATCTCTCCTCGGTGCCGCAACACCTACAAGCCCTCGGACTCTCTAGTCCCTTACACACCACAAGCCCACCGGCTCGTCGAGGCCGCACCTCAAGCTACAAGAGTTCGCACCCGAACCTTAAACAACCACGAGCACACTTGCCCGTCTCCTCAAAGTACAAGATGAAATCTTGGTGATCTAAACACTTGATCACCTACAAAAACTCTCACTACAACACCTATAGGATAAATAGCTCAATGGATGCTCAAGTGTTTGTGTGAGAAAGCAAGGAAAGAATCTTTGGTGAAAATCTCAAGAAATCACTTTTACACTCTCTTAATAAAAACTCCCTTTTAGATGGGAAGTATTGGCACTATATTTGTGGAGAAAACTCTGCTAAAAGAATGGAAATAACTGGACAAAAGCTCTCCTAAAAACTTGGCTTCAAACAATGACAAAAACCCCAATTTATAGGCTGCCAGAAAACTAGCCGTTGGAATCTGTCAGTACTGCCGGTCGACCGGTCCGGTCGACCGCCAACGGTCAAGAATCCGACCGTTGGAGCCTCCGGTCGACCGGCTTGGTCGACCGAGCACCTGGAGCAGAGAATTACTTCTCTGTCGGTCGACCGGTGCGGTCGACCGGGATTTCCAGAGAGCAGACTCTCTGAAGCGGTCGACCGGCACGGTCGACCGTTCTCCAGTGCACACAGGCGTGCACGTCTGTGCACGTCCGGTCGACCGTGGGTCGACCGGCCCTTGGTGCGGTCGACCGCCCGGTCGACCGGACCAGCCTGTCAGGCCAGTTCTGGTCTGGAAAACTGGTATAAAAATCTTTTTATAAAATCCCAAAAATACATATAAATTCTACAAAAAATAGTTTTATGATATAGAAACATGCTTGCACAAAATCAAGGCATGTTATTAAAGATTTGACTATTTTTGTAACTTAGAAATATTGGCTCATAATAAAAACTATTTTTCTAAAACAACATGTTTTTCCAAATTTTCATCAAATACAAAAACAAGATATACTTTAAAGCATAGTGTGTCTGGATATGATCCACTACACGATTAAGATGTAATATCTAGTTTTTGACAATAGGCTCTAAGCATGGTTTTGGATATAAGATATGTAAACTTGAAATACCAAGAACCAAATAGAATTTTGTCACAATGAAAATCTTTTCTTAACAAGAAAATCTTTTATGAAATGAAATTTTTTATCATGAAAACAATTCTATCAAGAGTGTGTGTGTGTGATATGACTTGAGCAATCCACCAACTATTCTATCCTTTACATTTTAACTAAAACAAAAACAAAATCTTATACCTAGACACAAGTCTTCATCTTCTTGAAGTCTTCCCTTGAAGTCTTCTCATCTTCTTGACTGGTCCACATGCAATCCACCGAGCTCATCTCTAGATGTGGTCTTGATGCATAGGCTCGTGAATCGACCGGTGCTAGCTTCTAACTTGACATTTTATCCTTTGTTGAAGCTCCACACCTACTAAGATCTTGATAAGGAATCTGTCACTAATTAAACACAAGATCATTAGTAAACATAACTTCATGAGTTGATCATCATCAAAATTAGAGTGATAGGCCTTTGGGCCAACACAGATGACCTGTCGGTCGACCGGCCGGTCGATTGGACAACGGTCATATTTATGACAGCTGGGGTTGTCGGTCGATCGCACCTAGGTCTTGACCTGTCGGTCGACCGCCCGATCGACCGAGGTAAGAACCAGAGAGCTTTGCTCTCTGGCCGGCCGATCGCCCGATCGACCGGGACTAGATCCAGAGAGTAAACTCTCTGGATCGGTCGACTGCCCGATCAACCGGTCCTCAAGCCAGGGCTTATGCACGTTTCTGTTCAGTCGACTGCTCAGTCGACCGATTTTTGGCTCGGTCGACCGCCAGAATGCCAGGTCAGGAATAAAAAGGGATTAAAACTTGGTCTTTTAACATCCTATAAAATCTCATAAAATCAAATAAAATCTACAAAAATAGGTTCATGAATATATTTGAAGAACAAATATATGTGACCAAAATTCAACACATATTACAAACTATTTGAACCATTTTTGTGATATAAAAATTAAGCTTTAAATAAAAACCATTCAAACTTTTAAATGAAAAATCGATTTTTTTCAAAACTTGTCCAAATACAAAAAATAAGATATTTAAAACTCATTTGAAACATAGTGTGTATGGATATGATCCAATACACATATAAGATAAAATATTTATGTTTTTGACAATTAAGCTCTAAACAAAATTTTGATAAATACAAATTTTAAAATCATGAACTCGAGACATCAAACTAAGTTTTTCTAAATATTTGAACCAACATTGTATATAGATGAAATTCAATATACATATAAAATATGTAAATTTATTTTGATGAACTCTATTCATGAAATATAAAGATATCTTCTTTGAAGTTTAAAACCAAAACGGCATTTTCTAAAACTAAAACTAATTTATGAAAACACATATAATTTTTGTGTGTGTATATAAGTTTGAACAATCCACAACTAATCTATCCTATACATTTTATCTAAAACACACTTAACACTTACAAAAATGACACAAGTCTTGAAAATCTTCTCTTGAAAAACTTCTTCTCTATCTTGACTTAGTCCGAACTTGATCTATGAGCTAGACTCCTCTTTGAGTACTTGATGCGATCTTGAAGCTCGAGCTCTTGAATCAACATGTGCTAACTTCAAAACATGACTTCAAATTTTTCATTAAAGTTAAACATCGACTAAGATCTTGATCATAATCTGAAACTAAATAAGCACAAGATCATTAATACTATAACTACATGAGTTAATCATCATCAAAACTAGGGTGATGGACCTTTGGGCCAACAAAATGAATAGCCAAAAATAGTATATTGCTTAGATTTACATCTTTAGATATACAAATTCTCGATCCAACCATTTCACTATAATCTAAATACTTAAAAACCCTCAACATCAATTTTTGTTAGATTTAAAATATTTTACACTGTTAAACTAGCCAACTCACTATTTTGGCCGTTCATTTTATGCCCACTTGATAGATGGGCAAAAAGTATTCAAAATTCATGATTTTTGATTTTTACTTATTTGAAATAGTGTAGATCAACTTCAACGGAATGAATTTTACATTTGGATGTCTTAGGGTTGTATTTGAGTTGGAAGAATTCGTTCCTGGATCCTTCCAGAATGACATAAGTTTACACACACACACACACACACACTACACACCTAACTTGATATATGATTCTATTAAAGTCTGTATTTTCTTTACTGTTTACCTGCGCACTGCACACACACACACACACACACACACACTAGACACCAAACTTGATATATGATTCTATTAAAATCTATATTTTCTTTACTGTTTACCTGCGCACTGTATTGCCATTACATATACAATATATTGATTGTAATTATATTATGCTAATACATAAAATAATTACAAATGGTTATTAATCATCATTCATACATTTATTGTTATTACACTCTTATTGTACTGAGTGTTAGTGTATTGATTGTTATTCTTCAATGAACTATTTAGACCATAGGCACGATCACACGGACATCATAGTATACATTGTATTGGTCATCATATACTTTTTTATAAGTGTGCGTCATTCGCTCATTTTACACACTCGTTGAGAGTGTTTTGACTTTTCTCGATTTGCATATACAGATCTAGAGATTATCTTATTTTGCTGACTAGGTGTTATACATATTATTAAGGAGCTTGCAGAGAAACAATAGAAGCCAGAGTTCTCTTTACTTGACCATATATTGTTCCTGTCTCTCTTTTATCTTTTGTCAAATTTATTGATTCTTGGTATATTGGACAGAATATTTGATTATTCATAGAATCATATTTCTTGTGTGAGAATTTATATGTCATGATGCAGTGATTTTAATGCTTTCATAGTTGATTTATATAAACTTGTTCAGGTTACATGAGGCTTAGCGTGTATATGCGGGGTATTCTCCTCGCGTAAATGTGTCGTCGACTCTTGTCACATGTCATTTTCACGTATTTTGGAAAGCGAAGCGTGACAATGTTTTGTATTGTAAAACTCTAAAAATAAAAATTGTAACCTAGTCAACAATAAGGAGATAAAAAAAAAGCTGATACAAAAAGAGGGGTAGGTGACGGTGCAAAGAGAGAAGTAGTACTCTTGTAATCTAGAGAGATTCAAGGGGAAGGTAAATACTCTTGTGGGAATTAATCAAGAGGAAGGTTAGATATCTTGCACCAAGTTTCTTAATAAAATTCTCTCAAGTTCTCTCACCGTGGACATAAGCCGGGTTTAGCCGAATCATTATTTCTGTTTTATCTTAGTATTGCTACTTTTCATTACTAGTTTTCTTTTACAATTATTACATATTGTCATAGTCCTGCAATGTCGATCATGGTCATGAGCACACACAACAGTTGGTATCATAACCTGATTATTAATGTGGTCTCAACAATTGATATCATAGCAAGTTCCGCGAACACCTTCATTTTTTTACTTTAATATTTTTGATTTTTGATTTTCTTCTGAGTAACTAGTAAAAATAAAAAGAAAAATTAGAACAGAAACAACAAACTTAAGCTCATAATCTTGCTCCTTTTGTTAGCATCTCTATCTATGAAAATTAATCACTGAAAAACACACTGTCTGGCGTCCGTGCCTGGCACAATGGCTCTTCCATGAAGAAGAGGTGCCTTTTGTTCCTCTTAAAGCCAATGCATGCATGCATCTTTCTCTCTCTAACCGCATAACAAACAATGAGGGTCTCCATCACAACACTCTGTCCAACAAGCTCTCTCCGACAGCAAGGCAGAGCCGTACCATGTGCGGGCCCCCACAGCTGGTCTGGCCTGCTGGCTTCTCACGTGGGCGTTGCTCCCGATATAATCAGGGGCATGTGGCGGGCTGCTGCTGGTTGGCATTAGTAACGCCAATGGGACTGCGACATCACACAAAACCCATGTTTCCAGGGATTGGGACACCCAATCGTGAGGAATAGACCCATCCTTCTATGCCTACTTGGATGCTTAGGGATCCATGCATCCTACATGTGAGGGATCCGGCCTGGGCCCACCGAATTGGAGTCCGTTCCAACGTCGACGACGCACTTGTCCAATTGTTTCGTTTGAAACATCATATCACTTGAAAAGTGTGTGTCCGCGCATGATCGCCGCGAGTTCTCTGTGGAGAGGGTGAGCCGGAGAGCGGGATCAAATCCAAATCGTCGAGAGTTCTCTGTGGAGAGAGTGAGGCGAGAGAGGAGAGAAGAAGGGAGATGAATCCTCAGTTCAGAGAGAGGAAGTGAGAGAGGCAAGAAGGAAGGAGATGAAAGGTTGATTAATTTTGATTGAACCAAACTTAATCTAAGAACCGGTTCAGATGGCGAACCGGTTTAAGAGTTTGACGTAACTTGAGAGTATTTGTTAATCTGAGATCTCTAAGATTCGATGGTTGCGAAGTGAGTTCTCAAATAACTCCATAAGAATGGTTCTTAGGGGATCAATTCCATATATATACACACACATACAGAGAAAAATGTATACCAGCTGGCAGCTGAGAGTGTCTCTCAACCGCTGATGACAGTCTTCGATAATCTTAATGACGATCCCGCTTTTGAAAATAACTAAAATTACTTAAACTCCCTGCTAGTAAAAAAAGACAGTTTTATTGGGATAAGATTAGTTTTATATTGTTTATATTATTATTTTTCCCCTCTTTTCTATTTCTATCTCTCTTTGTGTCTCTGCGCACTGTCAGATCTAGATTAGAAATTCGCAGAGAACGTCGTTCTAACAAAAGGGGAGCGGGATCAGATATTGAGTTTGAGTTTGCAAACCTAAATCTCCATCAGATTTCTCTCAGCCTGTCTATTTTAATGTCGAGTCCCAACCATAATCCATCTCCCGCCACCCCATCTCGCCGCCAGCCCTGCCTCCCTTCTCCCCATCTGAATATGAATCAGTTATCAACAAGTCACAGAATATAGCAAATCCAGCAGGATGGAGATCTTTGGATGTGGATTAAGATGTTAGTTTTTTTCCGTTTATATTTATGTTATTCTTCATCGCAATTGTAGCTGAAAAAAATTATTGGGTGCACTAGATGAGACTGCGACCTTATATAAATTTTATAGTAAAGGGTGCGACTAAGATCACAGTTTTTAATAAATAATCTCACAATTCTTTAAAACTATGACATTAGTCGCAGTCTATAATTACATTATATGTGCGATCTTTGTCATAGTCCTTTAATATATTAAAGTTTCTATCTATCTTTTAGTCATTAATTATTTAAGAATTGCGACAATAGTTGCAGTATTTAATAAAATACTTTCTGAATATTATAAACATCCTAAAGGATGCGACTAAGGACGCAGTTTTTAGAAAATAATTTCACAATTTATTTAAACTGCGATCTTAGTCGCAGTATATAATTACATTAGGTGTGCTACCTTAGTCGCGTCGCAGTCCTTTAATATATTAAAGTTTCTATCTATCTTATATTCATTAATTATTCAGGACTGCGACAATAGAAACCATGGTCGCAGTCTTTAATTATTAAATTTATGTTGATTTTCTCAATTATTTTTTATTTTAATGTCAATAATTTTTTTGGGTAGGAAATGAATTTGCATGATGAAATGTCTAAAAGCGTAGTTATTTTTTTAAGGTAGCAATTTGCAACAGATGATGAAGCATACCACTTCTACAATACTTATGCAAGGAACAAAGATTTTGGTGTGAGAAAGAAAGGAATAGATATAAGTTACGGAGGCCTCCGCATGAAGTGATTTGTAGATAAGCCACAGAGGCCTCCGCCTAACTATTAATACAGAAATATTAAAAACATAAGTCTACATTAAACAAAGCCTCGGTCGCAGTATTTATAAATAACTTTATTAATAAAAGGACTATGACCTTTGTGGTAACTATGAAAAATAAGTTATAAAAGACTGCGATCAAGATCGCAGCGTTATCAAACAAAACTTTCTTAAAGTAAGACTGCGACCAATATCGCGGTCTTCTAATCAACTTAATTTAGACCCTAAAAGACAAAACATCCCGCTCGAAAAGACCATCAATCACTTTATCGCTGTTGAATGACTAAAATACCCTCAGTTTCACTTTTAACCTGACAAAAACTATTCATCCACAAAAAATTACAGAGCTGAAATTTGAGTTTTTCAAACCAAAAATATAACAGATCTTGATTTCTAAATTTCTAAGTCATCCGCATCAAAAAATAAATTTATAAAACAAAGATCTGATCAAGATGACGAGCAAGAAAGCATCCGTCGAAAAAGATAAAAAGAAACTGTGAAAACCTTAGATTATTGGATGCCTTAGTAAAAAATTTATTATTTTTTCAGAAAGTTTTTCAAAACTTTTTTATTTAAAGACTTTTTTTTCACCTTTTTTAAATCAATTCGCTTTCGATCACTGTCTCGTCCATAAAAAAATTTCGATTTTAGTGTTGAATTTTAATTCTAAAAATTAAAATTCAACTGAAATTTTTGATTAAAAATGTGTTTTTTATTAAAATTTTAAACTTTCTAATTTCAAAAAATATTTTAGGAAATTATTTTTTTAAAAGAATGCGACAATGGTCACATTAATTTTCAATTTTTTTATTTTTGAAAGCTGTTTTAATCACAATTCAACCGCTTACTGTGACTTGAAACAATTTTTTTAATTTTTTTTGTTTTCAGAAACTGCAATCGAAGTCGCAGTTTGTGAAAAATAAATTTTTGGATATAAAAAGTTTTTTTTAACAATTTCCTAAGTTTTGTACTATTAAGAACGCTGCGATCGAGGCCGCAATTATTTTTTAGTGTCATTTTAACTTTTTAGATTTATTTTATTTTACACTGCAACCTTAGTCGCAGTATTTTTTTTCATTTTTGTGACAAGGGTCGCGGTCTTTTCTATTAATTAAGCTAAATAGGATACTGTGATCATGGTCACAGTCTTATGAAACAAAGGCCGCAGTATTTTGAAACAGCGACCAATGTCTCATACGTTAAGTAATTAAGTTGATTAGAAAACTGCGACATTAGTGGCATTGTTATGTAACACCAGTCTCTTTAAAAAAGTTTTGCTTGATAACATTGCAACCTTGGTCGCAGTCTTTTATAACTTATTTTTCATAGTTGCGACCAAGATCGCAATCTTTTTATTAACAAAGTTATTTATAAATAATGTGACCGAGGCTTTATTTAACTTATGTTTTTAATGTTTTTGCATCAATAGTTAGGCGGAGGCCTCCGTGACTTATCTACAAATCACTTCATGCGGAGGCCTCCGTGTCTTATCTATTACTTTTTTCCTCACGCCAAAACCTTTGTTCCTTGCATAAGTATTGTAAAAGTTGTATGCTTCATCATCTGTTGCAAATTGCTGTCCTAAAAAAATAACTACGCTTTCAGACATTTCGCCATGCAAATTCATTTCCTTCAAAAAAAAAATTGTTGACATTAAAATAAAAGAAATAATTGAGAAAATCAACATAGATTTAATAATTAAAGACTGCGACCATGGTCGCTATTGTTGCAGTCATGAAATAATTAATGAATATAGAATAAACAGAAACTTTAATATTAAAGGACTGCGACTAAGATAGCACACCTAATGTAATTATATACTGCGACTAAGGGCGCAGTTTAAATGAATTGTGAAATTATTTTTTAAAAATTGCGACCTTAGTCGCATCCTTTAGAATGTTTATAATATTACGAAAAGTGTTTTATTAAATATTGTGAATATTGTCGCAGTCCTTAAATAATCATGATCTAAACCTTTGGAAATCCCTACAAATCAATTTTTATTACCGTTAAACTAACCAACTCACTATTTACACCGTCCGTTTTTCCCCTACTTGATGCATGGGCAAAAACAAATTTAAAATACTTGAAGTTTGGCTTATAGATACTTAAAATAATATAGATCAATTTCAACAGAAGGACTCTTGTATTCGGATGATATATAGTTATATTTGAGTGAGAAGGATTCGGATTCGAATCCTTTTGGAATTACACAAGTCTATCTCTATATGCAAATATATGAAAAGAGTAGAAAATCACTATTTGTTTTCTGACACGAGAGTGCGAGATTCAAAAAACGCTAAGGTTTGTGCGTGCAGAAAAAGGAAAGGGCCATTAATAATAAGCAGCCAGTTGTAATGAGTGTGACGAGGAGTCTCTAAGTCACTCAGATTCTAAATTCACAATCCATTTATTTATTTATTTATCTTTCTTTAAAGATAATGAGTAGCCGAATGTTAAAAGATCCACATAATATTGTATCATAGAGGAACTTGTTCACAAATCTATCATCTCCTGACTCTTATCATAGTGACATCTACTGTTTCAGCTGCTAGAGGTTTACACCTTGCACCGAGTTAGCTCAGAGCTTCACCTGCATCATGCATCTTCAAAGCTTTCATCAGTTTAACTAGTTCAGACAATTTTGACTCACAATTTCAGTTCAAGGAACTAAAATGTGACACCCCGACTAATAAGTCTCACGAGTTATATATAAGAATAAGACTTTGATATATAATAGCTCTCAAAAACCCAAGAACTAATTATAGGTAGCATTTTTGTACTCGGGCAAGAGCAATTTCATATAACCCGAAGGCAAACACAAGGATAATAATGCACATCAAAAGATTACAAGCTCAATCGGACAGCAAGAAGGAAATGTTTGTCACAATTGAGTCAATTAGAAGCCTTGTATAGACAATGGCTATGGAGGCAATAATAGTTTGTGAGTGAGGATCAATTTCACTTACTTACCGTCACCTTCAAACAGACTCCCTAATTTGAACTGAACCTGGTTGGCACTCTGTTTCAGCACCAACACTAATCTTGCAGCTTAGCTTCTCTTTAAACTCTCTCTCATCCAGCTTGCTCGTGCCTTCTGCTCCGGAGAAGGGATGTCAGTAGAGGAAGATGTCCCTGATAAAGCCTCCCCTGAGTGAGCTTCAGATTTCGAGGACCCTGATCTTTGGAGAATGGAGTCCAGGGGCTGTTCTTGGGAGTTGATCGCCGTGGGAGAGCCTGAAGTCAAGAGAGTTGACATTCTTTTGTCGTCCTCTTTCATTCTTTCAGCATACTGGTTATAGTTGAAGCCTACCGGGTTACGGCCTCCAAAGGCGGATTCAAGCTTGTCCATGTCGAAGATGTCAGTTATTATCTTCTGGCTCTCTGTGTCATCAGAGTAGACAAACTTCACTTTCTTGTAGGTCTTTTGCTCTAGAAAGGGCTTCACTACCTGCAAGACGAGGGCAAAACTTAGATACCTAATGACAAAGTTACCGTGCTTAAACAATCAAATGAAAGCACCACAACGTATAGTGCAATTTATCTGTGTGTGTGTGTGTGTGTGTGTGAGAGAGAGAGAGAGAGAGAGAGAGAGAGAGAGAGGAAAACCGCTGAAACCAATAGTGTGTGCATGAGAATGTGAATTCAGAGCATGTGAATGTGTCGTGCATAAGTATGTGTGTGCACGTATGTGTGAGAAAGTGTGAATTTGTGTGTGTGTGGTGCAGGCGCATGCTTGCTTTCTTTTGTGTGCGCGCGCGCTCGTATGCGTGCAAATGTAATGTATAGTGCATCTGTATGCTGCTAGGTATAGTGCGTGCGTGTGCGTATGCACAAGATGAGTTAGGGTTGATTATGTTCAGTATATAGGATTGTCCTACAACTTTAATAAGCATGCCAAAATGATTCTATGCCACACAAATAGTAACCCCAAAACAGTTTATTACGATCTTCATGACTTAACATACATAATTCAAATTTTCACAAGTTTTAATACATTGAGATCATAAATCTCATAAATATGTTATGTCGACTTGATAACTGTTAGAATTGTAACCTTGTGGTGCAGATGAAAGAAACCTTTTGAACTTTTGAGAATTGTCTTTGTGAACTTCATGTCAGAGGTGGAAGGTAACAAGTGCAGATTTCTTGTTAACATAGCCTATATTATACATGCTGCAAATTTCACTGAGCATGGCCCAGAGCTACTCTTATAGACACCTTTGGTTGCTTTCATCCACAAGATATTCTGAATTGATCCAGAGAATTAAATCTAGTGGTGAATACCAAATTTGACACTGACAACAAATCTATCCATTGTAGAGACAAGGTGCAAATTATGTCACATGGCGGACACGTCATGCTTGGCATATTATCTTGGTAGTCATGAATGTGCTAGAATTTGAAACTGATCGAAGATCTGCTTAAAGTAGTTAAACAAGCTGAAAAAAGCAAGCTTAAGGTTGTTCATGTTCATTCAGTTATCTTAAAAGGCTTAAAACATTTTGGGCAAGATAGCTCATTATGGAACAAGCATGAGTAAGCTTTGGTTAAACCCAAATTGAGGCTCGAGCTTAGGGTCTAAAGAAGATAGGAGCCGGAAGGTTTTAGGTGAGCCAATAATTTTGTTGTTTTGTATTTCTTTAACACAATATTCTTCCGGATTATGAAGGATCTTATGAGAACAAAGGGATCATTTTGGTGAAAACATCAACATGATATAGTTTTAAAAATATGAATATAAAATAAACGTTTATAAGTTATCCAATCCATTATCGAGATTTTATTGAGCTTCTTAACCGAGCCCGGTCCCGAGGTGAGCCAGGGCAGAGCCCAGCTTTGCTAAAGCTCATTCAATTATGTAAACAAGCTAAAAGTTTTGCTCAACCTTATTTGTTTAGGTTAAAAGAATTAGCTTGAGCAAGCTTTTATCAATTCGATCACAAGCCGAGCCTTAAGCTTCTTGAGTCCATTACAAAGCTGCTTCTAGATTTCTAATGAATCAGAGATTTTAACTGGCAAGAACACGGAGCAGTTCTTATCATATGGTATAGCTAAATATCATTGTGTACATGTGCTGCGTGCTCAGATGAACTTTATTTGGTAAATACAAATCCAGCAATTAAGTTCCTCAGGCTCTCCTAAAACAATGTTATCATGGTTTAAAATCTTGATAGGGTATAGTATCGGGAAAATGACTTTTAGTATTAATATCATCAATATTGGCTGTCAATATCGACAATATTGTCAATATTGCTGATATTATAGGGTTAACATTGTATAAGATAGCTCAATATGGCCGATATTATATTGGAATTCACTGATATTCGAAACCATGAATGTTACTTTCTTTCCTCCTAAATGTTGGAATATTCATGTGTGAGTATCGTCCCAGATTGGAAAATGAATAGAAAAGTGATAGAGTTAAATAGAAAGTCAATACCAAGTCCTATTAGTTTAAGCTTTTGGGTCAAATTGGTTCTTAACCATTGTTTTATGAGCTATGCTTCCCCGTGGAGGCACAAGTAACTCCCCAATATAATTCTGATTCCCTCGATTTTCTATCGTTCTTCTCCTTGGTGGCTTGTTCGACTTGAAACCCTTGCCCATGAACACTTATAGCTCCTTCCTAATATCCAAACTTGCAACCTTTCCATCTCAAAGCCTTCCCCTCTACATAAAGGCAAACAATATCTTTCCATCTTCTAGCAAATTCTAATGATGATAAGGGAAGAAATAAATGTTGGCGGTATAGGAGAGATACTTGGTGGACAAATAGAGCAAGCAATCTCTCTCTCTCTCTCTCTCTCTCTCTCTCTCTCTCTCTCTCTCTCTCTCTCTGCGTGTGTGTGTGGTTTTGGCTTCAATAGTTGGACTACAACCAATATTTAACACAGAATTTTCTGGTCTTGAATTATCTTGGGAGGTAAATTTGATAAAACCTTTTGTATTATAGAGTAAATATTATTATAGAGTAAATATTGTCTTAAGAAAAGATGAAACCTGAATTCATCGATTCAAGTGTTTTATTTTTTTCTACACCGAGTGGCAATGGGTAGAAAAAAGAAAATAGAACAATTCAAATTGAAGAATTCAAAATTTCTCCTTCCTTAAAAGATTATTTTCTCCCTCTAGCGGAAAAACTATCGGCAAATCTATCTCCCAAGATAATTCAGGCCCAGAAAATTTTGTGTGTTGAATATTGGTTGCAGTCCAACTATTCAACCTGAAGATACAACATAAAGAGAAAAGAAAGAGATATCAAGATTGATTCCTTTCTTGGATGTCTTGGAATGAAAACGGCTAGACTATTTATAGATAATGAATAGCTTTCATTTGTGTCCGATTAATCCAAAGGATGTGTTTTCGATGGTTATGACTATCTGTATTAATAGTTTCAGCTATTCAAATTAGTTAAATGAATTAATTTAAACTCAAACACGATGTCTTTTCACAAATGGTTGTAACCATTTAAATTAAATCATTGAATTAATTTAATTCAACTTATACAACCTTTATGACTCGATCCAATATAGGGATTGAATTTTATTAACGGAACTCAAATATCCTTAATAATTTAGAAAATTCCAACAATCCTACTCAATTTCAAAATTATTTAACTCCCCCTATGTCCTTGATAACCCATACTTAAGAAAAGATGGATGAGACCTTGAATCTTTAAATAGTATAGCCACGTCAAAATTTGTCAGGGTACAAAGTAGTCGTAGCCTTGAACTGAGGATCCCATAATGACAAATCGAATATGGTAAATATATAGGTTATCTATTGTATGTTTCCAATGTAACCCACACATTTGTGGAATTGTACTTCTATCTTGAGTTTCATCAGTGCATTTTGATAAAGGCTTTACTTCGCAAAAGCGGCCTCAGCCTACACTTATATAGGTGAATCTGATAGATGCACTTGTATGATTTGCATCTTCCTAAAGGACTGGATTCATTAAGAGAATATTTCTCTACCTTTGTATGTTCTCCATGCAAGCATACACTACCTTGAGATGGATAATAGAGATAATCATTTTTATATTACAATATATAACTTGTTACTACTAGGTGGTGTTTCCATTTGAATCGGTAGATTAGATGCTAATCTAATGACTGGCAGGTTTTGACATATAGGCTACCTCTCACTTTATAGGCTTTAGACATATTAATCCTTGTTGTCACATCCTTGCCCAGGCCTTTTGTAAAGGGTTATGCCAAATTTACTTGACGTTACATAGCTAATAGTTACAACTACTTTGTTAATTTGTTCCTTTACATAGTTATATCTTGTATTGATATAACTTGATCTTCCATTATAAATTTTAATTAAAACCTTGTGATAATGCAACTTCATTATCACATAGAATTGGAAATAGACACTGACTTAGACTATATGGTAATCTCTAATAATAAATCTCTAAGCCACTTTGCTTCCTCTACAACTGTTGCCATAGCTATGAATTTACATTCCATGGTGAATGTGAAATCATAGTTTGTTTCTTAAAACCCCATTAATCTGCCCCACCATTAAGTGTGAAAATCCACCCACTTTTGTGGATCTTGATTTATTAGAATTTGTAATCCAATTAGCATCTGTACACACTCTTAATATAGTCAAAAAATCCTTATAGCTTAAAGCATAGTTCATTGTGCCCTTAGATATTTCAATAACATTGAAACCGCATCCCAATGAACATGACCATGATCACGAGTGAATTTACTCAATACTCCTACCGCAAATGCCACATTAGGTTGGGTACAGTGCATTAAATACATCAATATACTAGCCACTGCATTAAATACATCAAATTGTCAATTGCACTAGAGTATACTAGTTGAGAGACACATCTTCCTTCATTCTTCATTAATTTAATTAGTGGATAATACATTTACAATCCTCATGCTTTAATTTCTTCAATATCTTCTCGGTACAATGAGACTCTGTCAATGCAATATACTCTGAAGATCTAATTATTTTAATTCTCAAAATAATATTGGCTTCTCCTAAATCTTTCATATTAAAACATGAAGAAAGAAACATCTTAGTTTAAGGTACTATTTTTATTGGTACCATACTAACATATCATCTATATATAAACAAGTTATTACACATCTTCCTTGTATAAATTTAGAGTAAAGACACTTGTCAGATTCATTTAATCTAAAACCATGTGATAAAACCTTTTGATCAAACTTTTCATGCTGGTATTTAGGTGTTTGCCTTTTCATCTAAATACCATTTAGAAAGGCGGTTTTAATATTTATTTGGTGCATAACAAGTTTATATAGCAAAACTAAAGTTAGTAATACTCCTATGATATTAATCCTAGCAATTGTGATATAAGTGTCAAAGTAGTCAATAATCTCTATTTTAGTAAAATCCTTGGCTACAAGTCTTACTTTAAATTTGTCAATGGGTCCATTTGGTTAAGCTTACACTTAAAAGGTCCATCAGGTTAACTTACACTTAAAAATCCATTTACAACCAATTAGTTTACATCAAGGACTACTAGAACCCATGTCTTATTAGCCATGATTGATTTCATTTCATCATTAATTGCTTCTTGCGAAAAGGAAAAATCTCGATAAGCAATTGATTCTCTAGAGGTTACAGGATCATTCTCTATGTTAGATATATTAAGTGATTAACTAATAAGTAGTTATTAAGTTATTGGGTCTTAATAGGATGTGGAATCCTTTAGAGTCCTACTAGTATTACGAGTCATAATTTGAATAGGATTTGGTCTTTTATGAGTCTTTATAGAGTGGAAATTGTTCATAACTTTATGTAATTATATTTTATAACTCTTCTCATTATCAATGAATATACTTTTTGTAGTTTGTCATAGCATTAGAGCTCTAGGGTTCTCAATCCTTTGCTACCTCGCCATCACGAGCATCGTCATTGAAATCTTCTTTTTGTTCGTCTTCTTTTCTTTTTGTTCATCTTATTTTCTTTTTCTTCAGAACTCATTTGAAAGGAAAGAAAAATGTTATTGTTCACGTGAACAAAATATTGTGGCAATACTATTCACGATGAACAGAACCATGGTGATACTGAACAGTATCAGTTAAAAAAGTACCAGGTTTAAGGAACTTAGTTATTGTTAGTTTTTTTTTTTTTTTTCCTCTTCAGTTCATCCTTGTATTTGGGAGATTTTCGGCTTTCTTTCTTTCGTGGTCATTTTTCAGCATCCTTTGTTTCATTTGTTCTTTAGTAATTTTTGTTGTTTATCAAAATTTTGTTCTTGGACAGCCCACAACACCTCTAGTTTCGCTTTGTACCTCTTCAATTTGATTCCCACAAATTTTCTTTTGTTGTTAGAAGGTCATCTTCGATTCGAAGGTCTGATTTGTTTCTGCTTCTGCTTGGTTGAGATCAAGTTTGTTTATTTTCTCTGCTTGAAATCTACCCGTAATCGAGATTTGAATAGATTGGATCTGTCGCAATCTTTCTTTTGGATCTTCTTGTGCTTCTTCAGTTCTTGTTCAGGAGACAGAACAGGTTTTAGCTTTACGTGACAGAAATCATGTGTACTTGGTTACCTTCAGTTCAAGATTGAAGTCCAAGGGAGATATAGATTTAAAGTCGAATTCTCTTTCTGAGTTTGATTCGCTATCTCATTAGATCCAAGTTTCTGAATCAAGAACTCAACACCACAGATTGAAGAAATTTCTGCTCGGGTTTGTCCTTGACCTCAATCTTCGCCCAAATCTCGAATCTGTTCATTTTTAGTGGAACATTGATAAGAAAAATAAGAGGGAAACAGTTGATGGGATTTTGATATTGTTTGACTGATTGGGTTATTTTAGAGAGAAAGAACAAGATTCAATACCTGAGTTAGATTCTGATGAGTTTGTTTGGGATCGCTTGACCAAAAAAGAAGAAGGCAAAAGTGTGTTGGATCTGCGTTTAAGAATTCTGCAAACAAAAAACTTTACAAGGATAGTCTTGTCAATCGAAAGTTTGAAATTGTTTCTTCTGTATATCAGTGAAATGGTATCCAATTTTGTTAATCTTGGAGTTGTTTCTATGGTTTTTGGATGTTCTGAACACAATGGTGGAAGTGGATTTTTTAGATTTTACTGTTTGGAGTAGATTTTGTATGACTTGGTGTTGGAATCAATGGATTAAGGCCCGATTTCAAACACTTTTCGGATGAAGTTTCGATTGGTGTTTTGGTTTTTGAGATCTTTTATTTTAATATTGGTTTGCATCTAGTAAGGTCTGTTGGTGAATTTGCTTGGAAGATTTAGTTTTGTTCAAAGTTTTGGTCCAAATGTTTGGTTTGGATAGCTTCAATTTGGTTTAGCTTTGGTCTGGTTTTCTTTTGTTTGGTTCCGTTCTCAGTTGGGCTGGTTTGGACAAGTACTGGTTTGTTCGATTTGAATTTCACCAATTTGGCAGGGAGTTCATCCTACTGCAGATTTGGTTCAGAGTAATCTTCAGTATTGGAAATTCATCTTGGTTCAGCTTGGTTTTCTTTGATAAACTTTAGCTCTCGATCTTGCAAGTTCTACATGTGTGAGGAACTTTTTGCTATGTCACAATTCGTTTTTGACAACTTAGAATCTTGTTTTAGGTAATTCGGCCACTTGTCCTCATTCGTTGCATCTTCTTTATGTCTTGAATCTTCTTGGAATTTTTTTTGTCATCAACATTTCGATGTTCAAAATTCAGCATCAAGATAAGCAATTCGTCACAAGCAAAAGCAAGTTAGCAGTGTGACATCAGCATTTGGCAACTGGCCTGGGTAATTTGCATTTAGCATTTGTGTCACACAGCAGAGTTCATTTGAGATCCCAAGGGAGGATCATCTGAGAGGAAAGATTGTCTGAGTTCGTTTTAGATCACAAGAGAGGATCGTTTGAGTTTGTATGAGGTTCGGAAGAATGATCGTTTGAGGTCCTGAGGGAGGATCATTTGAGATTGTTTCAAATCTCAAGGGAGGATCGTTTTGAGTTTGTTTGGATTGGTAGTCTACAGTTTGGCGGCATTAGCATCAATAATTCAAGATCAACATCAACAATTAGTATTTCGACATCAACAATTCAATTGTTTAGCATCGACACTAGCTTTTTAGTAGTTTCAGTTTTTTTTTTTTTTTGTTATACAGATTGTGGATGTCATATCATCTTAAGTTTGAGGGAGGATGTAAGACATAGTATTTAACTAATTAATAGTTATTTAGTTATTGAGTCCTAATAGGATTTAGAATTTTATAGAGTCCTAGTAGTATTACGAGTTATAGTTTGAATAGAATTTTGTCTTGTATGAGTCTATATAAAGAGTAGTATTTTCGTAGTTTATCACTCTACATTGTAAATACTTATACAATCATGCTCTATTCAACTCAGTAGGCATTAAGATGTTCATCCTATCACCTTCTACTAAATATACAACAAATCCGGTTCAAAAGATCTTTCAGTTCTGCTTCTTTTACTTCTTCGCGGTTCAATATTTATTTTTTCAATTTGAATTTCAAAGGAAGATTGAACAGATTCCTGAAGTCCGTAATCAGTGTCTTCATGTTCTCTCTTTCCAAAGAAAGTGTTATCAAAGAATTCTGCATCTCTAGAATCCAAAATAGTATATTTATCCATAGAATTTGAAGATTCCATAGTTCAAATTCTATAAGCTTTTGGGCATATCCAATAAAAACACACTCAATTGCGTTAGTACCAAGTTTAGGCCTTTTAGGATCGGGTAACCTTACAAACCTCTACAACCCCATATTTGAAGTTATCCAAGAGAAGGTTTTCTCTTTTTCAAATATCCATATGGAAATAAATTAGTTGTCTTGTGGGGAATTTCTATTTAAAATATGACATGAAGTCATTAATGACTCTCCCCATAAATTTTATTTAAACTAGACGATAGTAGTAATGAATTAATGATTTCAACCAAAGTTCTGTTCTTTTTCTCAGATATATCATTTTCTTGTGGACTACAGAGGGTTGTGACTTGATGAACAATTCCTTGATTTTTACATAAATGATCACTTAGTTCATTAGACAGAGATATTCTTCCTCTATTAGATACGAAGATTTTGATTTTACAATATAATTCTTTTTCTATTTCTACTTTTTTTAGTTTTGAATTTATCTAAAGCCTCATCCTTGGCCCTTAATTAATAAACTTGAGGAAATTTAGAATAATCATCTATAAATGTGATGAAATATTGTTTTTCACCCCTATCTAGGATTCCATTCAATTCACAAGTATCTGAATGTATCAAACTTAAGAGATGTAAATTTCCATGCAAAGTTGCACAGCTGCAAATGCTTTTCTGGCTACTTTTGATTGCAAACTTGATATTTCTCATCATCATTATAATTGCATTCAAAATTGAGCCTATTCATACTACACATATATTTGTAATTGACATGTCCTAATCTTAAATGTCAAACATCAAAAGACGAAGCAATATAAATAGAATCAACATTTTCATTTATTAAATTTAATTTCTACATCCCGTTAGTGACATACCCTTTTTCAACATACAAACTACCTTAGGACAAAACTATGTTGTCATTTTCAAAAACAAGACTTTAAAGCCATGCTTATTAAGCATACTCACTCATAGAATATCCTTTTCTAATGTCAGGAACATGAAGTACATCATTCAGAGTTGCTTTTGTTTTTTAGATGTCAATTGCATAACTTTGCCTTTTCCCTTGACTTTTGTCGTGAATGAATTACCCATAAATCCATCTCCATGTCACCTTCTTCATTGGTCTTGAAAAGGCTCCTACTTCGAGCAATATGCCTCGTAGCATGAGAGTCTATCCTACCACTCAACATCACCAACCATGTTTGCTTCAGAACTTATTGCAACAAAGTCTCTATTGAAGCTGAATTCGCTTGGTCAATCTGTTGTTTTTCCTTCAACTATGCCCCACATGCATCTTGAATTGACCATTCTATTAGGGCTGAAACCAGCCGAAGAACACAAACCCTAAATCACAAAAAAAAAAAACAAAATAGAGAGGGAAGTTGAGATTTACGAGGTTCGGCAAGATGCCTACGTCCCCGGGACAAAAGAGAGATATATTTATGATTTACACGAGATTACATGAGGATTTCAATTAGTTCTCTCAAGAACTGACTCCAACAAGATTATAAACCCAAAATGAGTTCAAGCCACTATTTATAAAGAGAAGAAAAAACTCCAAAACAGCAGCAGCTTGGGTCCAGACGCTGCTCTAACTCGACCATCGGTCGACCGTGCAGATCCCCAACTCCCTATTAGATCTCAGAGTTGGGGTCGATCGACCGGACCAAGTCCCAACTCTTGTTAGATTCTTAGAGTTGGGCCGGTCGACCGTCAACTGGGGTTTTCCTTTCTCGTGCAACATCAGTCGACCAAGCGTCCAACTCTTGTGTATGTCGGTCGACCGTCCGATCGACTGAATCTCTGTCAAAAAGTTTAAAAACTATATCATCCTGATTTTTTATCCTCTACATTCTCTATCTCAGTGAAGATTTTTCAAATCTAAGCTAACTACCAATGAATCTAATGCCGCTCCATGGTCTACATACGATCTCTACCACAAGATCGTACACAATCTCCGGCATGAGATCGACACACAATCTCCGCTTCGAGATTAACACATGATCCCCATCAAGCAGACCAAACGCGGATGTTGACTCACCATACAATTTTGACGAATCCCAGATGCAAAGTTACATATGATTTCAACGATCACAATGGATCCAAACGATTCATCTGAAATCAATTCAAATTGAGTTTGTTGTCCCCTCATGCAACTCTCTCCAAACTCTAATATCAATTGATACCAAATTTGAAGCTCAGTTTAACCAAACAGAATGCACCATACATGCCTTCCCAACACTCCACCGAAGAGAAACATCATATGAGCCCGCCAACGAACGTGTACTCAACTCAACAACTGAATGGAATACCATTCTAAATGAGCTCAAGAAGAACCTAACATGAACCAATAATGCCACAACAACTGACTGGAGCACCAATCTAAATATCTTCAAGACGGTCCAATCAAATCTGAGTAGAGCACACTAAATAATCAACTTCAGCACAACAATTAGATGCACGCCCCTTTATGCAAATTCAACTATCCTCATACCGAAAGATCAAATGTTCATCGAAATCAAAACTCTTCACCTCCACGTGAAGACGAAATTACAGCTTATTACTGTCAATTCTCGAGAACCCAAATAACCTAAATAGCTTCATACAGACTGCACCACCAAACGGGATGCGCTATTACGGTTGCCTACGCACCCCTTGCCCAAAGGATCAAGCCTCTCGTAGTTCATTTAAATGAGCTCCACTGAGCTTAACTAATTTTTTTCTTTGCAGCAACGAATAGACTGAGTTATATGAACCTCATCAACCTGAGTTCCATGCTTCTTTACAACCCATTTCTGTGGATTCTCTTTGGTTCCTCTAGATGCATTTGAACCAACTTTTCAACATGTTCAGTATCCATATCGGCTACTCGATCTCTACCTGGTGTCACAACCGATGAAATCTCAGGCAATACTAGATAATATGGAGTAGCATCAATCTCCACCCGCTGCGATAAGACCATCTTGGTCTTTATTGTCTCCACCTACTAGGAGATGGTAGGCTTCACCATCGAAGCCTCATCCAATGTGACATGTATGCTCGAGACACTCCCTGTTTTTTGGATCTCATAACTTGTAGCTTTTAAGTCTTCTTTGTATCCCAGAAATACCAAATTGTTCACTTTAGAGTCCAACATGTCTTTCTTAACATCAACATAGACCGGATAACCAAATACTCTAAGCGAACTATGGTCACGAGCAGCTCTACCTGATCAAATCTCCAACAAAGTCTTACCTCCGATCACAGTCGTCAATAGCTTATTCAAGATATGACTAGCATATACAAAACGCCTCAACCCAAAATGATTTTTCTAACGATGCATTAGACAACAAATAGAGAATCTTCCCTAGCAAGGCACGATTCATCTTTTTGGCTACACTATTTTTCCATTTGTGAAGTGAGTCACAATACCATTGTTCTAACCAAATTGCAAAAAAGGAATCTTTGTACTCTTCAACATGAACATACTGGACATCTTGATCTTTCTACCGATATGATTTTCCATCAGCTTCTTCCACTTCACCAACAACTCTAGGACTTCAACTTTTTATCTCATAGGGTATATCCGACAACGCCTAGAATAATCATTTACAATAGAGACAGTATCGATGGCCTCCAAATGATACAGTCTTGGTAGGACCCCAACATCCACGTGAACACAATTAAGAAGACCATGCAAATGGTGAGCAACAGTGCTGAATTTCACCTTCTTCTTGTTCAGAATACAACTGTCATGTGATTTCAAATCACAGGTCGATGCACCTACCAATGCTTGATCTGACTTCAAGCCAACTTGTCTGAGCCCTTTATATCATAATCGGGTAGAATTACCATCTAACTGTTCTGAAGACGCCAATCCAGTAACTGCACTGTCCATCAAGTAGTACACATTGTTGCGTCAATGCCCTTTAGAATAACCAACGAGCTGCTAGACATCTTGAGAATGCCTTCTTCAAGAATCCCTCTGAAGCCCTCCGCTTCCAAAGCTCCAACTGAGTCAATTTCTTTGTCATACGAGAAATATATCTCACCTCCTTCAACCCCATCATTGTCCCATCATACATCTTGATACGAAATGTACCCTTACCAACTAACCGGCATCTGTGACCGTCTCCCATGGACATCAAACCGCCACCTAGCTTCTCAAAACTAGCAAACAACTCTCTTCTGGGATAAATGTGTAGGTAAAGGCCGTATCCAATACACAATCAGACGCATCTAAATGACAACCTGATGGTGTAATAGAAAGTGAAAAGTAAGAAAAGTCAGAATCATTATCATCCGACTTCACGATATTGGCCTCTGACCGTGACTCCTTTTTCAACTTATTGATCCTTGGACAATCATTTTTCTAGTGTCCTTTCTCTTTACAGAAGGTGCACTGATCTTTTTCCAATTCACCATTATTAACTATGGGCTCCCAATTAGATATCTGTTGGTTTTTTCTTCTTTGGTTTGGACTACTTCCTCTCACGGTCAATACCTCTGTTAATGTGTCACTGGAAGAACACTCTTTGTTTCTCCTCCTCAATGCAAGGTTCACAAGAGTATTGGTTACTTCACTGTAGCTAAGAGATATTCTCTCATTGATCAAAGTACGCACAAAGGTCTCATATCTCTCATCAGGGAGAGAACTCAACAATATCGACACTCTATCTTCATTCTTAATCACTACATCCACATTTACCAAATCCGCAAAAAGCTCCGTGTAGATGTGATCACTAATGAAGGTTACTCTCTTCAACTAGAAATAGTATAGTTTCATCTTCAAATGCAAGCGGTTCTCAACAGTCTTTATCAAGTACTTACTTGCGAGAGTCTCGCAAATCGACTTCGTAGAAGTCTCAGTCATTACATCATACTTTAGATCTTATGTTAAGTAAGACCTAATAACGTCACACGCTGTCCTATTCATCTTCTTTCAAACCTTCTCTTCTACTTCTTCCAGTCCTCACTTCGCATTCAATACCTTACATCTCCATAACAAAAAATTGTTTGTGCCATCAAATATCACTGCATCAATTTTCATGTGATGAACATTCTGAATGTTCTTTATATAAAAGAATCACTCCTATCAGATGGTTTTTCGGCCATCTTCTCTAATTCCCAACCAAACAAAGCGGAACAACTGTGAAATGGAACTACAAATAATAAAGTTTAGGCTTTTACCTCTAATTGAAACCCTAAGAAGAGTTTTCAATTGATCTCTCCACCAAGGTTGAAGACGAGATCCAAATATGGTAAAAATCAGATTTTTATCCCACCAAATTCTAAGATCTACAAGATCCAAGTTTCCAATCAAGATTCACTCTACCAAACGAAGTCCAAGTGTTACATAGAGCTCTGATAACAATTGTTGGGGCTGGAACCAGCCGAAGAACACAAACCCTAAATCATAAATAACACACAATAGAGAGGGAGACCGAGATTTACGAGTTTCGGTAAGATGCCTACATCCCGGGGCAGAAGAGAGAAATCTATTGATAATTTACACAAGATTACAAGAGTATTATAATTGGTTCTCTCAAGAACTCACTCCGATTCTCTCAAGAACTCACTCCAGTAAGATTATAACCCCAAAATGGGTTCAAGCCTCTATTTATAGAGAGAAGAAGAAAAACCCAAAACAGCAGCAGCCCGGATCCAGACGTTCTTATAATCCGACTGTCGATTGACCAGCCAGTAGACCGCTCCAAGTCCGATCGACCGCGCAGACCCTCAACTCTCTGTTAGATCTCAGAGTTAGGGTCGGTAGACCGAGCGGTCGAGCGGATCCAAGTTCCAACTCTCTGTTAGATTCTCAGAGTTCGGTCGGTCGACCGGGCGGTCGACCGCCACCTGGGTTTTTCCTTTCTTGTGCAATATTAGTCGACTGAGCGGTCGACCGATTTCAACTCATGTGTATGTCGGTCGACTGCCCAATCTATCGAACCTCTGTCAAAGAGTTTAAAAACTCTATCATCCTGGTTTTTGATCCCCTCTCTACACATTCTTCCCACATTTCTAGCAAGAACCCTTAGATTTTCCTTGATTTTACCTATTGTTACCAGAATTATTATTTGTCCCATCATTCTCTCTTTTGGACTTACTTTTGAGATCCATTTTCTATGACAAGGATCAGAAATTTGGCAATTTCATTTACATGAGAAAATTTTATTGAGACCGCCATTTGATAAACAGTGTCCTAAAGATTGTTAGAAATTAGGGTGTGGTAAATGGGAACGATGGATAGAAAAAGGAAATAAAACAACTGAATCAAGGAATTCGGATTTTATCTTTCCTTAAGACAATATTTGTGCCCCATAGTGTAAAAACTGTCAGCAAATATGCCTTCCAAGATTATTCAGGCCTTGTGTGCTGCATGTTGGTTGTAGTCCAAGTATTCAACCTGAAATTACACCAATATAGATAAAGAAGAGAAAGAGGTACCAAAATTGAATGGATGTCTTGGAATGAAAAAGATAAGACTATTTATGGGTAATGAATATTTTTCATGGTGTCTATTTAATCCAAAGGACATGTTTCCAACGGTCATTGATATTTGTATTAATAGTTGCAACTGTTCAAACTAATTAAATGAATTAATTTGAACTGAAACAATGTTTCTTTTCACAAATGGTTGTAACCATTTAAATTAATTCATTGACATAATTTAATTTAACTTACACAATCTTTATGACTCATTCCAATATAGGGATTGAACTTTATCAATGGAACACAAATGTCCTTAATATATAGAAAATTCCAACAGCAGTGTCCCTAGCATATCTGGCATATTTTTGGTTGATAGTCCATTATCAACAAAATTTAATGGGAAATACTCATATTGGAAAGGATAAGAAATGAAACAAAAGAAATAGCATCAATTATTAGGTTAAAGGGCAATTTTGTCATAAAATATGAGTGGACAGGAATTACATTGAAGGGTGACTTTGTTTTTTAAATTTCAAGGAACGGCTTACTGAAAATAAAACTACAATATAATAGTCAAAACGATGAGAAGCCTGTTACCAAAATTCCCTTTCAATGTGACATCAAAATAATCAGAAGCCAGTTACCAACATATTGGTGGAAGGTAACAAGAAAATGCAAGGTGGTGTACGAAAATCAACAAGGGTAAATATGCAAAATACATAAACAGCCTGGTTTTAATTCTGAGTCCTTTTTCTAATCGGAAAATGTATTACAGATTTCCTGCAAGGGTCCAACATTTATAATATTCTTTGAAGGAATTTTAAGAATTTTAGCCATCAAAAGATTTTTTTTATATTTACAAAATTTTAAAATAATTTGAGTTACCATATCCATTTCATCCTAGTCAGAATATCACATCATTTTGAACTATATGCATTAGAATAGATGAAGAAGTTTACTCCATACCTTCCAGAAGGATTCAAAGATCCTAGGAGGATTATAGAGGATTCCCAGTGCAAGCCGTTCCGGATAGTAGTCCTGCAAAACATGAGCTGTTTCCCGAGTCACCTTCACTGATACACTACCCATTGTCCAACCTTGGAAGTCAATGAGCCACACCATCTGCTCCTGATCTGCTGCCAAATTTAAAATGGCATTTTCCATACAGTAAACCAAGTATTTAATTTGCCCTTTTGTCGAGCTGGTATTCTGATCACAATGTCACAGCATAATGAAATGGTTAGAATCACAATTTAGACAGACAGAATTGAGAAATTTATATTATGGTAAACCTACCTGGAACCCGGGCCTCATAACAAGAACAGTTCTCCCATATCTATCACAGTAATCAGCCCTATAAATCTTTCCGGTCTCAGCTTCATGAGCAATATCTTCCTAGTGGTTCAAGTATTAAATCAGGATCATATATATAGAAAAAATGTATAAGAAACCATAAACACGTTAAGAATCATGAATAAGGCATGATGTTCCCAAAAGAGATGCAATGATTTGGGGGTGCTTCCTCATAGCTTCTTCATAATTATATTGATGCAGTTCAGATAATGTATTATTTTGACTCAGTAAATATAACTGCATATTTAATATTTCCTTTTATGCTAAAGAAGCAGCCACACACCATTGTTAATCTGTCTGGATCATCTTACAAGTTCAATTTTTAAAAAGCTATACGTAAATAACTAGTCAAGTCAGTTATACAAATTTAACCTCTCCATATAGCTGGTACGATACAAGTACGATAACAAGACGTGTAGGAAATTTTCTCCAGAAACATATGCATTTCCAGTACCTAAAATGTTTATTTTTATACCAATAGTTCCTAACATGACATTAGTCAGATAAGAAAATATGGAGACATGCCTACCCAGCAAATTGCTTCTGGTTTGTATTCCAGTCTCCATTTCAGATTTTCCTTCAACATTTTACTAGCTTTTTCAGTATTCCAATTTCTTGCTCGTAGGTATCTTGATATTGAAGCATCTGTACAGAAGTTTCGTAGCCTATCTGACAATGGAGCTATGAGCTTCCGAACTTCATTTATCTGAGAAAAAAGGAAAATAATTCTAGCAAAATGGACATAATAAGCCGCACATATTATGTGCTTTTTATATATTATGTGAAAATATAACAAAGACCTCAGATGAATTCAAGCATAAATCAAAAGTTTCCAGATAAAAGTGATCTTCAGCACAAAAATATAGGGCCATCATCAAGCATAAATCAATAGTTTCCAGATGAAAGTGATCTTCATGCACAAAACCATAGAGGCATAATCGTGTTTTTTTTCATCTAAT
The DNA here is from genome assembly GCA_038442645.1 of Agave tequilana. Lineage (NCBI taxonomy): Eukaryota > Viridiplantae > Streptophyta > Magnoliopsida > Asparagales > Asparagaceae > Agave > Agave tequilana. The sequence goes on along the minus strand of JAVJIF010030765.1, from coordinate 108,274 downwards.
ATAGCAGCATGCATACCTTTGCTTGCTGTTCTTCAGGAGACAAAGCCTTCTCAGCACGAATAGATTTTGATTTTCTTAGAGACATCCTGGATTAAATCAACAAGCTCCAAGAATATCTGGAAAAGAAATTTCCAAAAAGGAAAAAGCAAATAAGTGCAAATCAACATGAAAAGATTGAACAAATGTTTATGGCTGGTGGTTGTCGATCAACCCAGTGCCACATCTATGTATTGTGATAGTTTGAAATTATAGTCTGAAACCACAATGGCAATAAATTGTAGAATTCAGTCAACATACTAATCACATAGTTTCTAATCATTCAAGGAATGAAGCTCCGAAATTATCCTAGACTAGACTAAGAAAATTTTCGGAAGAAGGTCGCACTGCATACTATAATAGAATTTTTGCTGAGGTTCAAGATTGATGGCATGATATTAAATGTTTCATTCTTTTTTTAAGCTGGAACTTTTCTAGACTCCAGCCAGCCCTTAAACATTGATTAATTCAAAGATAGAGAATTAAAAAGAAAGTATATATTAACCACATCTCATGCACACAACAAAGAAGAATACCGCAACTTACTAACTTGAGTAGGATTTTTTTCTTGTAATGAGTTTATATAAAAATAGTTCATGGTTTTATGTAATTATATTTTGTAAATTTTCTGAGTATTAATATAAGATGCAGTGCTTTGAGTTTAACATGGTAGAAGAGATTTAGAATCTTTTATCCAAGTCTCCCCCATCACTCTACACAGCCTATCATTTTTCTTCTTCTTTCTTCTTTCAATCTCTCTTTTTTCTTCTTTCTTTATTTATCTTTTTCTTTCTTTCTTCCCCTAGTCCCCCTCACCACCAAAAGAAAATGTTAGTGTTCATCGGTATTGTTCACAACAAAAGATAGAGACAACTGGAAATCTAGTGATCAAGTGACTAAAATTACTGTGGTGATGTATCAGTGTATTGAATCCGAATTTGGTGATATAAGAGTCGATTCATATGTTTTTTGTTAGTCCACATGCATTGATAAGTTTTTTTTGGTTTGATTCTACTTGGATGTAATAGTTTTGTACTAAGTTTGGAGATCTCTAAACTCTCTCTTATAATGAGTTTGGATATCTCTAAAACGTCCTCTTTTATTAAGTTGGGGATCTCTAAAACCTCTTCTTGTACTAAGTTTTGGAATCTAAAATATCTTTTGTACAAAATTTGAGGATTTCTAAAATTCTAACCCTATACAAGGAGAAAAATATTTAAATTTTCTCTCACTTTTCATGTAAGTGTTCTGTTCAGTTTTCAGGTCAATTCAAATTTGACTTGATTTACTTTGTAACTATTGCATCAACAGTATCAACAATTCAATATTTTTTTCAGCACCTTATAGTTCTAATATTTGTTTTTCAGTTGTATTCGTGTTTTACGTACTAATAATGCTCTTGAGTATACACAAAATGAAATTTCTCATTTTTTTTCTAATCTTATGATATATTACACTAACTACTTGTTTGCACACTTCACAGCAAAAAGGAGTAGCTGAGAGAAAACTAAGACATCTTTTAGATGTGGCTCACACTTTATTAATTCACATGCATGTTCCTAAATAATTTTGGGATGACGTTATTTTGTATGCTTGTTATTTGATAAATAGAAGGCCTTTATATGTACTTCATGATAAAATTCTCTTTTTCTGCCTATATTCTGACAAACCTATCTTTTCCGTTATTCCCAGTGAGCTTGGCTCAATTTGTTTCGTTCACATCTTCAGCCTAGCCTGGACAAGTTAGCACCTAGGACTATTAAATGAGTCTTTCTTGGCTATTCTAGGTTTCATAAAGGTTATAGATGTTTTGATCTAGTGCATCGCAAGTTTTACACTCTGATATGACATTTTTGAAGTCTGTTCTATAATTTGCGTCTGTCACTGCTTCCTCTATACCTCAGCCTATGCCTACTCTTGGAGATCAGGAGGCAGTGATTGTTCCTACACCTGTACAGGTGTATTCCAAATGTTTCAAGAAAGTGACGCCTACTTCACTTCCGACAGATCCAGTATCTATAGTTGTTGTTCCAGAACCACCTACTTCTCTGCTTACTAATCCTGCACTTCCTGTTGTTGAGACAGATACCTCTGTTCCCTCACACTTGGACATTTGATTGTACTTTGAAATGGTAAACAATCTACTGCTATGTATCATATTTCTAATTTTGTTTCTTATGATTGTCATACCCCATTATCTCGTCAGTTTGTCTTGTTTGTATCTTTTGTCTCTATACCCAAGTCTTACCGTGAAGCATTGATATACCTGAAATGGAAGCAGGCCATGGATGATGAAATGAATACTTTCATCTCATGTCAGACTTGAGATCTTGTGCCTACTTTTCCTCCCCCGTTGTTAGTTGTCGTTGAGTATTTACTATCAAGTATCATCCAAATGACACAGTGGACAAATGTAAGTCTCGTCTGGTTGCTCAAGGTTTTACTCAGACTTATGGAGTGACTACCTGAAAACTTTCTTTCTTGTGGCTCACCTCAACTCCATTCGTATATTGTTCTCACTAGCTGTCAACCACCAGTGGCTGATGTTTCAGCTAGATGAGAAGAGTGCTTTCTTATATGGTGATCTTGAGGAGGGGGTCTATATGGAGCAACCTCGTAGGTTTGTTACTCAGGAGAAGAATATGGTGTGCAAGCTCAATAAGGTGATATATGATTTGAAAAGTTTAGTTGTATTATCTCTGAAGTTAGTTTTCAGAAGTGCTATTCTGGTCAATCTATCTTCATTCATAGGAGTTATAACACTGTTATTCTTGTTATTTTATGTTGATGATTTCTGCTAACTGACAGTAATGTTAATGGCATTGAGAACGCCAAAGAGTATCTTAAAGCTCCATGTGTGATTAAAGACATCGGGAGGCCCGGTACTTTCTTGGCATTGAAATTACTCACATCAAACATGAAGTAGTTCTTTTCCAACGAAAGTATACTTAGATTACTTTGTGCCTTCTTGGTTGCAAGTCAATGCGTACTCCTATAGATATTTGATATCGATTTGTGGGATGAGATGGGACCCCTCTTTGAGGATGTTTCTCAGTAAAGGAGACTAGTTAGTAAACTTATCTATCTCATGGTTATAAGATCAGATATTACCTATATTGTTGGACTGGTTAGTCGGTTCATGCACAAGACTGGAGAGGTTCATTAGAAGGATGACTTGAGGATTCTGACATACATCAAAGGATCTCCTGGTAAAGGTGTGTTGTATAAAAATTATGAACATCTGCGCATTGAAGTCTTTTTAGATTCTAACTATGCAAGGAATAAAAGAGATAGAAAGTCTATCTCTGCCTACTGCACTTATTTTGGAGGCATTCTGATACTTGGAGTAAGAAGTAGAGTTTTGTGTCTCGTTCTAGTGTCAAACATAGTATAAGGTGATGGCTCATAAAACATGTGAGATGACGTAGTTGAAACCCTTATTGTGAGAACTTGATTTTAGTGAGGATGGTCCAATACCTATGTATTATGATAACTAGACTGCTCCAGCAATCATGTCTTTTATAAGAGGACCAAGCACGTATATGTGAACTGTCACTTTGTTCATGATATGATTACTCGGAAGTTAATTTATACTCTTGTCACTCCCTCTTCTAAGGAGGTCACAAATATGTTTACTAAACTTGCTGCTCCTAGAATTTTCTCTTATTATGTAACAAGCTGGGCATTATAGATATCTATGCTCCAGCTTGATGGGGACTGTTAGACTATTTAAGTATTTTGTCTTATTGGGTATTTTAGCCATCTTGAAAACCCACACCCGATTGGTTCTTTTATATAATAAACTAAGACTGAGAGATATCTCAGATCTTTTTCCTACAAAATTTGATAATGATATTAGAGAAGCCCAGGTTCAATTTCCATAAAGCGTGCATTTAAAAAGTGGATTAAAAAGATACCATTGTGCAAATCCATGAAAAGGAAGCTTGACCTCTGAGGGAATGTCAGAAAATAAATATTTTACCCTCAACACTCATCATAACTTCGGAGTTTTCGTGTAGTGGCAAGAACTTCAATAGCTATGTTGCAAAGATGGATAGATTGCAGGCACATTCGCTCATAGACAGAAAGAGAAAACAATTGACTCTAATTATCATTTGTCATTTGTTGAACACCCTCTACTAGCAAGTGGTGCATTGATGGGAAAAGTTTTGGTAAATTTTCCAAGTGTGCACCATAGGTACCTTTACCTACATGGTTAAATGTAACTTCATGATGCATGTATCCTTAATATTCACACTTACAACACATCTTTAAAAGAACAGAAAGTCTATGCAGCATGGACGCTTCTAGCGTAAAACCATGTCATGATAGGGACACAAGTCAGACAATCATACATGATACTTATCCCCCCCCCCCCCAATCTCAACACGTTATGAGATCAAGCACCCAAGCACACAAGATGAGAAGCAACAATTCAAGAAGAAGAACACAAGATTTACATGCTTTGACCAACCAGTCTTGACCTATATCCACGTGGCACCGATATGAGATCCACTATGAGAAAGGAAGAACATACAAAGATATCTGTCTCCTTACCCTCTCCCTCATCTCATCTCTCACATCATCCCCAAAACCCACCTCTCATCACACATATGAGAGATATTTATAATGTGAGTAGCAATGCCAAAATACTACCCATCACTAGTGGTAGATCAGGCCATTAAGTGATTATGGCCAATTGGCTCGAGCCCAATAATGTCCTAGAGAGCATGCATGAAGCCCACCATGTTGCTCGGGAGTTGGAGAAGTAAACCAGGAGGGCTGCGTATCGACTTTTTATTGCTCTCCAGCTCCACTCACTTGAATAATGACCACACTAGAGTTGCAGACGAGTCGAATTTTGATCGCTTCCGGTGCCATAAGAAAGAATACTATGATTCCAATTGTTGTATACATATTGAGGGATCACTAGTAGAAATGAGGAAACAGAAGTAGAGCTGCTAATAAAGTAGTTAACAGAAAGAGCACAATGAATAGACACTGTATCCCACCTCTTCCTGTGAGCCATGCCAATTTCTGATGAGGAGAGTTATAATGGGTCATCTGAAACATTACCAGCCTGAATGCAGCAAAAAACAAGTTGATGTAGGGGAATACGCCGCCTCATATTCATCCTAGGCCAAAATGAGCGCTAAAAGCCTGAAGTCTGCTAAAGAGGAGTGTTCTGGCCCAGGATAAAAATGTAGACATAGATACCAGATGATTAACCCAATTAGATTCTACAGCCAAGCTTTGTAACCTTAAGGCAAGAGCCAATATTCAAGTACAAGGGATGACTGGATGGGCCAAGTGGTCATGCTCAAGCATACGGACTTCCTTTGACCGTAGACGTTTCTACTTTCTAGAAACAAGTGGACAAAAAAATATGCTTAAGATATAGTAGCTTCGATAAAAAATTGAAAGAAAACGAAGAGGAATGGTTTCATTACGGTAGTATATGAAATATAGATTACAAGGGAGATAAGTGATCTTGCAGACTCTCCACAACAATATGTTGGGGACTCACCTATGTTGCAGGGACACGGCTATACCAATATGGACACGACATGTCGACACGTGACAACTTCTTAAAAATACACATGACGTATGTGTTTACATCGTGGGTAAGACACGTGTGCGACACAATATGACTTCATGATAGGAGTGTCTGTGCTAAGCCGACTCACTCATCAGAGGGCTCCTCATTCTCAATATACAACAAGCATGAACTCGGTGTGCAGCACATCCTACCCCACATTATATAGAAGACTCAACATAAACATTACTTTCTGACTGCAATAATCCACGTTACTTTTTCAATGCATATCGGAGCTTCCTCCCACTAACCCATTGTTGGGTACACATTTTTCAAGTGACTCTTTATTCTTTTCCTTCATTCGCTCCCACCTAGTGGGACCAAATAACAGTCTACCAACTGTCTAGTGCATGCAAGCTAAAACTCAATGTTTGTTTAAGGAGAAATTTCACTAAACAACAATGAACTTTCACCATTTTTACACTAACCTAAGTAAGCCACCATGAACTTTCGAAAGATTTTTCAGAACAACCTTCCATCACTTGGCTGTTTGCTGACATGTCACCTAACATGCATGTGATAATATCTGGATGTTTCCTAAATCCTCACATGGTGCACACGTCACTTATATAAAGGTTATTTTACAGCTGCCATCCGGAAGTATAAAGCAAGTGGAAATGTAGCTTAGTGTGAGAATGATCATGTGCTGATTATGTGCTGAAGCGCAAGATTGAGATGATTATATGCTGCTTCTATTTGGAAAATACTAACCTAGTTGGTATTCAGAATTCTCTTTCTTGTTGGTTATAGGCTATATCTTGATGAGGCACACAACACATATGCAGATAAAGAAAACGTACACTACTATTCTTCTTCTGGATTACGAGCATGGCATGCACCACACAATACATTGCAAAAGCAGCAAGGCCAATTGGCATGGAGAGCAAGACGGAAAGATTATTAGATGGCTGCAAACTAGATCTTTCATTCAAAAGACGCATTCAAACATGTTCATCAAACATTTTGTCCATAAGAGGCTTCTTCTAGAGTTCGGCGACTAAACTTACCAGGGCAGCATTTTTCACACCGAGAGAGAAACTAGTTTTCAACTAGCAGAATGTTTTTTTAGAAGAAACGTTTGAGAGATCCCCCCCCCCCAACACTCCAAACCCCCTTCCGCATTCCAATAAAAAGGATTTAACGAAACCATACATAAAGTAAAGCTACTCAGATTTCCAAACAGGTCGTGAGGGACACAAAGAAGCACAACAGACTCACAGCAGTACAAAAGTTCCTCTATAGATACATCAAGAAACACTCAAGAGGTCACGCTAGATGATAGCAGAAGGACGGCAGCAGGGTCTACTGTGTGTGAAGCAAAACCATCTAGGTGGATCACTCCCGGTGGAGGATGTCATCATCCTCGTCTGACGAGCTCCCTCATCTGTAGAAGCATTTGGATTGACCAAGGCAGTGGAGTCCAGAAACCTGCTCTGAGCCTGCCTGAGTGATACTAGGAATTCTATTCACAAGGGCACTCCTGAGGATTCTCAAATACTTGAGCACAACTCATTTTGAGAAAATATGTACGTGGAACAGTATACCTAGGTCCTTATGTCACGCCCGCTTCTCAAATACGCGGAAACGGCACGTGACGAGAGTCAGCGACGCATATACGCGAAGAGAATACCTCATGTATACACGCTAAGCCTAATGTAAGCTAAACAAGCTATATAAATCAACTACGATCATTGCAATAATACATATAAATTTTCATACATGATAACATCATTCTATGAATAATCAAATAAAATAAATGTTGAGTACAATCTATAGAGAATCAAAAAGATTGACAAGAATAAACAAAGAGGACATGAATAATATCCATACCGGGAAATCACGCAGAGGAAACTCCGGGCTCCTCGCAATACTGTGATCCTCTCCAAATACTTGTTTAGTAAAATGAGATAATTATAGACTTGGATATGCAAATTCAGGGGAGTCAGGAGACTCCAAGCGAGTGTCAAATGAGAGAATAACAATATATATAATATAATAACAATCAGTATAATGTGAATGCTATAACAATGCATTACGTAGATGAACAGTAATGAAAACAAACAGTAATATAATCATATGTAAAGTCAGGTGTCTATCATAGTATGTAATATCTAGTGTGTATTATAACATGTACATTTAGCAAATGAGCACACATCAAATCACGGTGCATTATGAAATGTCTATTTATTAATTATGTTAGTGAATCCCAATTGCCACATGCAGTAAATATATCACATACTACGCCTACTACACATGTCAATTTGGGTCCTATGTTATTGAAACTGACTGGTGGAAATATTGTATGTGTTTTAAGTGAGTTCCATACATACTTGAAACTACGTCCCAGATGTCTGGCGTTGAATCAGATCCTAACGCTAGATTGTTAGTAACAGTAAACAGTATAATTGTCAAACAGTAAATAGATGGGATGTTAGTCATTCCCCGATCCTATTTTAAATATCAGCCGATTCAGCCAAGATATCGTCCGATATCTCCTTTTTTAGCTGCTGCCGATACGATATGGGAAAATCGTTCGTCATATCGTTTACAGCAAAAAACGGCTGATATTTGAAATATCAGCCGATAAATCGTCCGATATTGGCCGATAAATCGTCCGACCTGATATAAAATATCTTATTTATTGCAAGACAGCGTGCAAATGTATATTTTTTTTACTGTCTTTGCTAGCATGTTACATCATTTTTATTAGGTAGATGATATATATGACTCTAAATCAACTTTTAATTATGAATATTTCATGATATATAGTGTCTGATATGAACGCTCAACATGCGCGTGAATCCCCGAGATCTCCCCCGATATTTGATATCCTATATGAAAAAACTCTATCCGATATGATTCTGATATCCGATATTTAGAACCTTCTCGGGAACCCTACAGTGGAACCGTATTTCAGCTGCGCAGCTTGTATCTTAGGTCTATAAAAAATACAGACGTTGTCTCCCTTATCAATTTCTCCAATCCCGGTGTAAGCTGATTAATGATTTTGTTACTTAGATTTTTAAGATTAATCAATTATCCATGTTACATAGATGGCTGAGATAATACAGTTATTGTAACAATGACAATGTAAACTATATAACAATGCAAACAATATAACAATGTAAACAATAATAATATTATTACAGTAAAATAATATTTTCTCAGTATATTCGATATCATGAATTGTGTTATCAACGTGGCACGTACAAATTCATTGATATACAATCTCCTCTAGAACTAATCAAGTCCCATCCATATGTACGAAGAAATAATAGTAACCGACCTCTTAACTTTTGATATCAATACAATGACCATAAATATCAAATATTAATTTTGTAGTCAAACCACAAGCTCAATTAACCAATAAAGTAGTTCTCTCATTTTTATCAATATGCTCCAATCTTCTAAATTCATCAATATAACCATCCTCTAAGTCATCAGTATATCTAAGTCCCAACATATTGAAATAAATACTCAGCTACATCTAATCAAATCCTCATTATCCAATTGCATCAAGATCACTAATCAACTCCCGCTTCAATCAATCTTAATCACATATCCAAAAAAATCCAAAGCAATAAATCAACTGAACATATGTGCAACCCACCATTTTAAACTTATTCAATCAACACCCATTCCTCAACTCTAAGTTAAACTCCACTCCAATACAGCCCACTAACAGATTCAAGCAACAGGATACTCAAACTATTAGTGAAACAACATCCTATTTAATTAATCCTCAATATCCAATTGAATTTCCATCTGACTTATCACCAATAAGAAAAATCAGGTAAAATAAACTAATTCACCTGAAACTCACACATTTGCTACAATCACGAACTAATCAACCTACAAGTCAAATCAAATTATAGTCCAAATTCATCACCCTAGATCCAAATCAAATGGTAAATAACTATTCATGAATTGAGAGAACCGCTAATATTTTTGTGACGAAATATTGAGTCCATATATCCTTGACATCAAATATACATCTGATTCATCATCACCAAAATTCAAATCTCCTATAGTATAATAATTCATTATTGATAGTCAAATATTCCAAATAAAATCACTATAATGTTTAAATCAATGATCTGACTTTTCTGGGATTTTCTATTCACTAATTACAATATCACTAAATATTTTTTTCTCAATTTCAGTCCATTAATAGCTCTGACCTAATTATCCGAATTTAATAATTATTAACTCAAAACATTTGTAATAAAGTATACACAAACACGCCAGATAATTACTGATAGAACATTAAATACCTTATACTGAACAAGACAGTCTATAATTTTCCAAATGATAGAAATTTAAATAAACAATTTACTAATTAACATCAAGCTAATAAATTGCCAATTAATTATATTACCAACAATAAACATACATTATTTAAAAGAACAAATAAAACACTCATGAGAGAATTAAATAATAATAAAATGCACAAATAAAATAAACACTCACAGAGTTGTCGCGGATGCGTAGTTCTGACCTTCACGGTTCCAACGCCTCCAGAATCGCCCGATTAATAATATATATAATTTAGGATTATATCAATTTAAATTAATAATGGTCATAAAATACTTATATATATATATATATATATATATATATATAATTAACTAGGGATATTACAGCTTACCTTAAGATCTTATTTATAAGCCTTGTTTTTCTTGGGCTAGTCCCATGGTTCTAAAAGAGAATTAGAGATCTAAGACAATGGAGTAATGGTTATCAAATAGGAACTGAGTATCTATAACATCATATAAGCCTTTTTTATCTTGCCTAAATATATAAAAATGCCATTTTTTCCACTGCTAGATTCTACAACATTCTATAGAGCAGCTCCAAAGAATAGTCGTATCCATAAGTGTTGTTGGGTGCAATTTCCTTTTTCGCGTGCATGCACAGAGAGAGGCAGTTCTTATGAGAGATAAGGAAAGAATGGTCTCTGGTGCAATTATTTTTTATCTGTGTGCACAGAGATAGGCAGTTCTTATGAGAGATCAAGAACTAAAGAAAGATTTGGTCCCCAGTGTATGATGGGTTGAAATAATGATTGAATGATTCATTGTATTATGCATGATGTGTTTTTCAAAGTAGTAAAGAATTGCTGAAGTTTTAAGAGGGTTTCATTCCGAACAACGGAAACCGTCATTTTCACTCTAATTTGTTATTCTTCTTTATTATTATATCTGCATCTTGTGGGCTGTATGCATCAGTTCATTACTATCAAATCACTGACTTTCAGCTACAAAACTCCGATGACTTTATTGCCATAAATTTCAACATATGGCACTCAGAAAAAAAAAAAAAATGTACCGTAAAGAGAATATTATTTCTTCATTGAATAAGTCATATTCCATATTTCATAGTCATGTTCTTCCTGCTAAAGACACATGGAGAACTCAAATATTCCCCGACGATGTTGCATCACATATTTAGAAATCTACAAATTCTTCAAGGTAAAAGCATCAGCCTAGATAAAGTCCGGGCATTTCTTCAAATACGTTGTGAGCAACAAAAAATTAAGCAAAAATCAATCCCAGGATTATTTGAATCGCCTACAACGACTCCAGAAACTTCAAATTCACCATGATAAAGCCGAAAACAATAATTACACAACAATATCAAATATGACGCACTAATTAACCATGCAAGAATCTGAACAATATCAACAATCAAAAGAGACCCATATAGAAATTTGACAAAAACATTGTGAATCCCGATCCAAAAGCTTATGGCATAAACTGAGGAAAAGAAACGTACCCTTGAGTGGAATCAAGTGTCCCAACAAGAGAATAAAAAAGAGGATGAGAGAAAATAATAACATTTTGAGGGGAGGTGGAGCAGGTGAGTAGAGAGCCTTGGGAAAGGGTATCGTTATCTGACCGGCAGATGGGCAGTTTGACCTTTCTGACAGTTAAACCCTTTGACAGTTAGCCACTTCTAGAAACACCAACATTTTCACCAGTTATCAGATGGTGGGCCCACAATGTAGTCTCCCTTGGTGATTAGGGGCAAACTGTGGTGCCATATTGCTAGTACAAGTAGCGTTTTTCTGGCCGAAAATTGAGGAAGACACTGGCGGGGGTCTAACATGTGTGTCAGAGATGAGGAATCTATAGACACACACCACATGTTTCTGCATTGTACATATTCACTCCATGTCTAGGGGACGATGGCGCAATGCCTGAGAATGTGAATTCCGCAGCTACCCCTAACTTCCAATCATCTGTGGTCAGCTTGGAGATGTAATTCTTTTAATAAACACGAGGGGGTTGCATAGGACTTATCAGTGGCCGCGGTTTTTGAGAGAACTGGGAGGGAAAGAAATAATGGAATCTTTAATCTCACCACCAGACCATCCGAACAAAGACGTTCTTTTCTTACTGGCTAAATCTCCTCTCATGTACCCAGAGAGATGGTGAGGCGAGCATTGGGCATGAGCAGGGGGGAGGCCACTGATAGCCACCCAGAGGACACTCGGGATAGGGATGATGACTCTCCTCAGACTTCGTGTGACTAGCGACAGATCAGGCTCCTGATCTTTGGCTCCTCAGGTCCCACAACCTGGCTTTTGTTGCTTCACCTGTTTTTTTGTATCAGGAGGGTCCAATCTGGTTATTTATGTACTTTTGCTTCTTTTCCCTTTAGCACCTAGGTGTGCAGAAAGCTAGTAAGCTAAGGATGCTCTATTATTTTCAATTTTATCTGTAAGGTTGTTTCGTTAAAAACTTATTAATGAAATGTGGGGACCATTATGGTTCAACATTTACTCTAAAAAATTGAGGAAGAGAGGATGCAATTGTTGAGTTGAATGTTGAACAAATAGTCTCACATCAGCTTGAGATAGGGATTGTCTAAGGTATATAACGATTTCGACAACTCCACTAAGAAGGCTAGTCTTTTAGGATAGTGCCCTAAGTTCTTTCAAGTGGTATGAGAGTATGCCTCAAACTTAACCATGTGTGGGTGAAGTTCAATCCCCCGGGCGCAGTAGACTCCTGTAAAACTAGTTGGAATCTAAAGGATTTGGCAGCGGTGCTCCTGCTTCTCATAATGATTGAGTTGTAACCTGCACACAAAAATACAGAATTTCAGAACTTTATAATAAAAGTGTTCAAGTACTCAATACTACCGCTATAGTAAGTGCCTATGCGGGTCGTGATTCACAAGGAAGGACTAGCGATCGAAATTTTTTGCAAGTTCTCTTTAGTTCACAAAAAATGGTTAAAGTTCTTCTTTTAGTTCTTGGAAAAAAAAAAGTTATGTTAATTTGTGAAGAAAGTGATAAATTGAGAAGGTAGAGAAAATAGGAAATGATTTTATGCAAAGAAAATAAAAAGAGTGAATAAAAGAGTTGGGAGATAGTGGTGATCTAAACTAAAGGATTAAAAAAAAGGAAAGAAAACTAAAAAACTTACTTATCTCTTCCGGTTGATGATTACATGGAATCCTTGTCAACATTGTACCTTTGCTTGAAGGTGAGTGAAGCATGACAGATGAGATCTTTCCCATTCCCGCTATACTATGAAATGAAGGTGCAAGCTATACTACCATAATAAATAGTAGTTCATCACCATAGGCCATCAACGATACTTACAAGGGCGAGATAACTTCGAGACTATTGGAGTCATTTAGATTCACAAATACAGAAGAGGGAAGCAAATAAAAACAAGAGTAAGAAAAAAGAAACTTCAATTTGATTCAAATAATAATGAAAGAAAAGACTTACTTATACCAGTGTCATCCTCACTACAAGCTCTGCTCTCATTTCTCTATGAAACTCTCCTCTCCTCTCACTTACATAAATAAAACAAAAATTACATAAAAGAAAATAAAAACCTAAGTTAAAAACTACAGAATAGCCTAACTGGAGTCGTTTGGATTCACAAGCACAAAAGAGAGAAGCAACAAAACAAGAGTAGAAAAAGAAACTTCGATGAAATTGAATAACAATGAAAGAAAGGAAGAATACTTACACCGGTGTCACTCTCAGTACAAGCATCACTCTTATTCTCCCATGAAACTCTTCTTCGATCTCAGTTACATAAAAAAATTACATTGAAAAGAGAAAGAAAAACCTAAGTTAAACCTATACAGAAATCTATTCTATTCTCTACTTGATCGTCCTCCACTGAGAAATCCTAGTATTTATAGGCAAAAACCAAAAGGGGAGAGTATGAGAAGATAAGGGAGCAAAACGCTCCTCGTATCTTAACCAAATGGCTGCAGAAATGCGGCTTTCGCCGCGCTTCCGCGGCTTGGATGTGGCCAAATGGCCACATCTAGGGAGCGACTGATTCTCTTTGATTTCATCCATTTTTTGTCCAACTGAATTTCTTGTTTGATCTCTGATTTTGATCTAATCTTCGGTTATCCTCAAGCTAACCGATTTGGATTCATATAAATTTGAATTAACTGGTTTTATTTGATGTGATCCTCCCTGATATGTGTTGATCTTCAGTTGAAATCATCTCTATCCTCCTGAATATTTATCTCCTCTTTAATTAAGATTTAAATCAGAATTAAAGTGGCTTTTGGCTCATTTCTTTCCACCACCATTAGTAATAGGCATGCACATTATTAAAAAAAAATAAGACTAAATAACAGGGTTTATTTGATATTAAATATGAGAATGTGAAAAATATATATGCAAAATCAGTGACCTATCACACCCCCGCACTTATCTTTTACTCGCCCTCAACTAATTCTAAGAAATTATTAGATCACTTTTGCAGGTCACTCAGTTGCATTGAGCATGTGTAACAAGTCGTTAAACCTATAGGTTTTTTCAAGAGGATGAGTTTTGTCTCATAAGGGTTTTCAGTAGATTACACCCACAAAATCTAAAAAGAAAGAGAAATAAAGAGTTGGTATTTTTAAAAACACATTTTGAAAGAGAAAAATATTTGAAGTTTTATTGTAAAAATCAAGTAATCTATAAATATTTAAGATTATCAAACTTAGGTATTCCTAAGCTTAGTCTCTATTCAAAATTTGTTATCAATCAAGGTAGGAGTCAAATTGTATTTCTCATCTAGTCTATTATCTTACCCTAAGTATATGCACCTTGTGATTATGAAAATTTGACTTGGAGTTTTTTAACTCTCACTCTTATGCCTTATTTTCTTTTTTTTCTTTTTTTAAATTTTTTAGCGATATTATTCCTTATTTCTATTAGGCTTTCTAATCTGTCCATGTAACGAGCCTTTAATCGGTGACTCCCAAACCACACGATCTTAGAGAACCGGGTGAGAAAACACTCAAGGACTTAAGAACTCGAGCAAACAAGGCCACAAAATTAAGGATTTTATTATATGGACCATTTTTAGGCGTGAATTCTTATACTTTATGAGGCACAGATACCCCAGCTTGATCAGAGGATTTTTGAGATATATATATATATATATATATATATATATATATATATATATATATATATATATATATATATATAAGGCATAAGAATCTTTATTTTTGAACCCTAAGTGTGTAAGCGTATAAAGCATGCATATTTCATCAAGGTAAAAATCAGGACTAAATTACTTTTTCATATTTTCTTCCTAACTCTAGACATCAAGCAAATAATCTTATTTTGATGAATTATAGGAAATCCTAATTAAGATTCTCCTATTCCTTAAAATTGACTTAATTTCTTACAAAAAACTATGTCAAAATATTGCTCTCTTTTCAAAAAAAATTTTAAAAAAGGGAAGTGTTAAATTTTTTTATTCTAAATAAAAAGAAAATCTATGTTATGTTAGAACCCTCCCCCACACCTATCTCATGCATTATCCTCAATGTATGAATGAATACATAGATGCATGAAAAAGAAGAAAGGGAAGAAAAATATTACCTTAAGGTGGTGGTTCCGGTGGCGGTCGGATTGGGCCAAGCGTTGCTACCCAATCAAGATAATATGGTAGTTCACGGAACTCACCTTTATCGACCTCTTTTCGATGTACATAATTACAATCCCCAATATGAATAGGATCATGAAAGATCCTATCATGAAACTTATTCTCTTTACATGATCAGTCTTGAAGAATCATCACGGAGTCATCATGACCAATACCTATGTCCAACAAAAGAATGTGACTTGGTAAAATAATAGACTTGGATTCAAGAGTGATAGGTTCGGAAACTATTACTAACTCGAGAAAATTAACTTTTGGTTCGAGAGTCTGTTTTGGTTCAAGAGTTGAGTCCAAATCAAAAAATTGAAATTCACATTCTTCTCCCATCAATGAAATGTGACTATCAAAAATTGGTGATTCAATTTCTAAATCTATAGGTATGAAAATAAATATTGGCTCCAGAAATTGGTCCAAATTGGGTGAGGATACCAGAATCAACATAAATTCGAAGATGAAAACTGAATCACAAGATTGGGGATCAGGGTCACATTCACATTCAAATTCAATCTCATTGAATGTAAAACTTGCCAATTTGTTCAAGGTCTAGAACTGGTCAAGTTCAAATTTGTGTGATGAAATTAAGTCTTAATCAAAGTCTCCATGACACCAAGATTTTTTGTTCCTATCAATATGGCTAGGGCAATGAGGAATGGTCGAACATGTGTTAGGTAGAGTTTTCTCATTCCTATCTTTCACTATATTGATATAATGACTCATTTGTGCTTCTAGCCTATCATTTTCAGACTGAATCAGATTTTTCATACTCTTATCTGAGTCCATAGGTTCTTCTTCTTGTTGTGAGACTTGAAACATAGAGTAAGGATCTTGAATTTTGGAGTCTTGTGGGAATTATGAGTCCATCATTTTCACCTTTTGTTCTTGTCAATCATGGTTTCTATGTTTTTCATAACCTTAGATTTTTCTTCTATTGTTTGATCATGACTAGGAAGATTATAGACTGAATGTTGGAATGGTGGTTGACAATATGACTCGGAAGAGTTGTATCCCCATTGACTATATGAAGAGTAGTGATGATTATTCCAGTCTTGTTCATAGTATTAGGACTGGGGCATGTATTGATTCAGATAAGACCAATCCGACACACTAGGTTGGTTAAAGTTATGATACGCTAGGTTTGTAATATCTGAGTCAAAAAAGATCGTGGTGTAATATGGATTACCATTAAAATTGAAAACATTGTTGTTATAAGCCATATCACAGAAGAAATGTCAAAAACAAACAAAGAAAATCAAACAAATACACAAAAGAGAAAAATCTAGCCTAAATTAGGATAAATCTTAGACCTAGACGACTCCAAAATGGTTAGACTATCCACGGGATATATTACAGAATCTGACCGCAAGTTAATTGGCTAGGTAGGGAAAAGATCAGCGGGAGGTATCCGTGCCTAAGCAACAGGCCTAATTATACCAAACCACTGTTTTTCGAGGTTTTGCCTCATCAATCCCTAACTTTTGACACTGATTTTGCAAGAGTCAAATTCTAATCAACTTCCCCTTAGGTTAGTCTCCTATTGAGTCTGAGATGTCCCTAGGGCTAACGTTTACTCAATTTGAAGTTAGGCTGGGTTAGTGATTGAGGAGATTGTTTGTGGGCTAAGGGAGGGTAATGACTCTCCGCCTTATCTTGTTTAGTAGACAAGCCCTTAAATCAATTTAGTGCAATGTGTACATATGTATGAAAAGCAACACTTAAGCAATATAACAATTCAAAAGTGTTCATATACTACATGCTATGCACACGTACCTTTGCTCCAGCACTCTTCAACAGTAAATAGAAAATGTAACGAAATAGACACGTGCCTAAATGCAAGTCTAAACATTTTTTAGCATTTACAAGAAACAATTTACTATTGAGGCTAGAAATGTATGTACAGTGAGTCAAATAAAAAATAAATAGGTACAAATATTTAACTTTGCAATTCGACCAACCTACAAAAATACAAGTTAGTAGTTCACTCAGATTACCACGGAATGTAGCAAATCTGAGGGTTTCTGGGCTCTACTTTCTTGAGCAGAGTCCAGGGCACTTATATATCCACTGCAGTAAAAATTTTATTGTTGTTAAACCTGTATACCAAGAACAAAGAAGAAAGTTAATCAATAAAGTATATAAAAAAGAGTTACTTACCGTCCCTCCCAGCAACGGCGCTAAAATTTTGACTGAGTTGTAACCTGCACACAAAAAAAATAGAATTCTAGAACTTTATAATAAAAGTGTGCAAGTAATCAATACTGCCGCTGTAACAAGTGGCTATGCGAGTCGTGATCTACAAGGAGGGACTAGCGATGAAAACTTTTTGCAAGTTCTCTTTAGTTCACAAAAATAGTTAAACTTCTTCTTTTAGTTCTTGAAAAGAAAAGAAATAAGTTATGTTAATTTGTAAAGAAAGTGGTAGATTGAGAAGGTGGAGAAAATAGGAAATGATTTTATACAGAGAAATTAAAAAGAATGAATAAAAGAGTTGGGAGATGGTGGTGATCTAACTGAAATGACAAGAAAACTAAAGAGCTTACCTACCTCTTCTGGTTGATGATTTATCTGAAATCCTTATCAATATTGTACCTTTGCTTGAAGGTGAGTGAAGCATGACATATTAGATCTTTCCCATTCCTGATCTATACTCGAAATGAAGGTGCAAGCTATACTATCATAAAAATGGTTGTTCATCACCATAGACCATCAACGACACTTACAAGGGCGAGGCTATCGAGTCATTTGGATTTACAAACACAGAAGAGGGAAGAAAATAAAAACACGAGTAAAGAAGAAAAGAAACTTCGATTTGATTTAAATAATAATGAAAGAAAAGACTTATTTATACTGGTGTCACCTTCAGTACAAGCTTTGCTCTCATTCCTCCATGAAACTCTCCTCTCCTCTCTGTTACATAAATAAAATAAAATTACATAAAAGAAAATATAACACCTAAGTTACAAACTACAGAATAGCCTAACTGGAGTCGTTTGGATTCACAAACACAGAAGAGAAAAGCAATAAAACAAGAGTAGAAAAGAAAATTTGATGAAATTGAATAACAATAAAAGAATGGAAGAATACTTACAATGGTGTCACTCTCAGTACAAGTATCACTCTTGTTATCCCATGAAACTCTTCTTCAATCTCAGTTATATAAAATAAAAATATATTAAAAAGAGAAAGAAAAACCTAAGTTACACCTATACAGAAATCTATTCTATTCTCTGCATGATTATCCTCTGTACACTGAGAAATCCTAGTATTTATAGGCAAAAAGCAAAAGGGGAGAGTATGAGAAGATAGGAAAGCAAAATGCTCCCCGTATCTTAACCAAATGGCCGCGGAAACGCGGCTTTGGCTGCATTTCCACGGATTGGATGTGAAAGCCGCGTTTCCGTGGCTTGGATGTGGCTAAATGACCACAATCAGGGAGTGACTGATTCTCATTTTATTTCATCCCTTTTTATCCAACTGGATTTCCTGTTTGATCTCTAATTTTGATCTAATCTTCGGTGATCCTCAAGCTAACCGATTTGAGTTCACATAAATCTAAATTAACTGATTTTATTTGATGTGATCCTCCCTGATATGCGTTGATCTTCAGCTGAAATCATTTCTATCCTCCTGAATATTTATCTCCTCTTTAATTAAGATTTAAATCAGAATTAAAGTGGGCTTTTGGGCTTATTTCTTTTCCACCTCCATTTGTAATGGCCTGCACATTATTAAATAAAGTTAAGACTAAATAATAGGGTTTATTTGATATTAAATATGAGAATGTTACAAATATATATATGCAAAATCAGTGACCAATCACACCCCCACACTTATCTTTTACTCGCCCTCAAGCAAAACATCAAAACTAATCCTAAGAAATTATTGGACCACTTTCGCAGGTCACTCGATTGCACTGAGCATGTTCAACAAGCCGTTAAACCTCTAGGTTTTTCCTAAAGGACGAGTTTTGTCTTGTGAGGATTTTTTTTAGTGGATTACACTCACAATATGCATAAAGAAAGAGAAACAAAGAGTTAGTATTTTTAAAAACACATTTTGAAAGAGAAAAATATTTGAAGTATTATTGTAAAAATCAAGTAATCTATAAGTATTTAAGATTATCAAAACTTAGGTATTCCTAAGCTTAGTCTCTATTCAAAAATTTGTTATCGATCAAGTTAAGGAGTCAAATTGTATTTCTCATCTAGTCTATTATCTTACCCTAAGTCATATGCATGTTGTGATCATGAAAGTTTGACTTGGGGTTCTTTAACTCTAACTCTTATGTTCTTTTTTTATTTTTTAAAATATTTTTGGTGATATTATTCCTTAGTTCTATTAGGCTTTCTAATCTACCATGTAATGAGCCTTTAATCGGTGACTCCTAATCAGACAGTCTTAGAGCATCGGGTGAGAAAACACCCTAAGGACTTAAGGACTCGAGCAAATAAGGCCACAAAACTAAGAATTTTATTATATGAACCACTTTTAGGCGTGAATACTTATACTTTATGAGGCACAAATACCCCAGCTTAATCAGAGGATTTTTGATATATATATATATATATATATATATATATATATATATATATATATAGGGAGCTGATCTTCTGAGAACGGTTCTCACGGATTTCTGTGAGAACTTTCACGTGGGTCGTCGGATCTGATGATCAAATCAAATAAAACTAGATCTCTATCAGATCTGACGGCCCACGTGAAAGTTCTCACATGAATTCGTGAGAACCGTTCTTAGGGGATCAACTCACTATATATATATATATATATATATATATATATATATATATATATATATATATATATATATATATATATATATATATATATATATAAGACATAAAATCTTTGTTTTTGAACCCTAAGTGTGTAAGCGTATAAAGCATGCATATTTCATCAAGGTAAAAATCAAGACTAAATTACTTTTTCATATTTTCTTCCTAACTCTAGAAATCAAACAAATAATCTTATTTTGATGAAGTATAGGAAATCCTAATTATAATTCTCCTATTCCTTAAAATTGACTTAATTTCTTACAAAAAACTATGTCAAAATATTGCTCTCTTTTCAAAAAAAAAAATTTTTAAAGAAAGGAAAGTGTTAAATTTTTTTATTTTAAATAAAAAGAAAACCTATGTTATGTTAGAACCCTCTCCCACACCTATCTAATGCATTGTCCTCAATGTATGAATGAATGCATAGATGCATAAAAAAGAATAAAGGGAAGAAAAATATTATCTTAAGTGGTGGTTCCGTTGGTTGTCGGATTGGGCCAAGCGTTGCTACCCAATTAAGATAATGTGGTGGATCATGGACCCACCTTTATTGACCTCTTTTCTATGTATATAATTACAATCCCCAAAATGAATAGGATCATGAAAGATTCTATCATGAAACTTATTCCCTTTACATGAACAGTCTTGAAAAATCATCCTGAAGTCATCATGATCAATATCTATGTCCAACAAAAGAATGTGACTTGGTAGAATAATTGACTTGGATTCAAGAGTGATATGTTCGGGAACCATTACTAACTCAGAAAAATCAATTTTGGGTTCGAGAGTCTATTTTGATTCAAGAGTTGAGTCCAAATTAAAGAATTGAAATTCATATTCTTATCCCATCAATGGAATGTGACTATCCAAAATTGGTGATTCAATTTCTAGATTTATGAGTATGGGAATAAATATTGGCTCCAGAAATTGGACCAAATTGGGTGAGGATACCAGTATCAATATAGATTCGAAGATGAAAACTGAATCACAAGGTTGGGGGTCGGGGTCACATTCACATTCAATTTCAATCTTATTGAATGAAATACTTGCCAATTTATCCAAGGTTTGGAATTGGTTAAGTTCAAATTTATGTGATGAAATTGAGTCTTGATCAAAGTCTCCAAGACACCAAGATTCTTCGTTCCTATCAATATGGCTAGGGCAATCAGGAATGGTCGAACATGTGTTAGGTAGAGTATTCTCATTAGGAATCTTTCACTATGTTGATATAGTGACTCATTTGTGCTTCTAGCCTATCGATAGATTGGAAAAAATTATTTTCAGACTGAATCAGATTTTTCATACTCCTATCTGAGTCCATAAGTTCTTCTTGTTGTGGGACTTGAAACATGGAGTAAGGATCATGGATTTGGGAGTCTTGTGGGAATTATGAGTCCATCATTTTCAGCTTTTATTTTTGGTACTCAATCATGGCTTCTATACTTTTCATAGCCTCAGATTTTTCTTTTATTAGTTGATCATGACTAGGAAAAATATAGGCTGAATGTTGGAATGGTAGTTGACAATATGATTCGGGAGAGTTGTATCCCAATTGACTCTGTGAATAGGAATGATTATTCCAGTCTTGTTCATAGTATTGGGACTGGGCATGTATTGATTCGGATAAGACCAATCCGGCACACTAGGTTGGTTAAAGTTATGATATGTCAGGTTGGTAATATCCGATTCAAAAGAGGTTGTGGTGTAATATGGATTACCATTAAAATTGAAAAATTGTTGTTATAAGCCATATCACAGAAGAAATATCAAAAACAATAAAGAAAATCAAACAAATACACAAAAGAGAAATCTAGCCTAAGTTAGTGTAGATGTTAGACCTAGATGACTCCTAACTGGTTAGACAATCCATGAGGGGTATATTACATAATCTGACCACAAGTTAATCGGCCAGGTAGGGGTAAGATCAGTGAGAGGTATCTGTGCCTAAGCAACGGGCCTAATTTTGCCAAATCACTGTTCTTCGAGGTTTCACCTTATCAATCCCCACCTTTGACACCGATTTGACAAGAGTCAAAATCTAATCTGAAAAAACACCTAGAGGGGGGGGTGAATAGGTGTAAGTGCTAATCTAGTGAACTAAATGCACTAAATGCGGAAGCTTAAAACAATCTTGCAACACACTTAATACAACCAACAAGTGTAGCCGAATTTCCCGTGAAGGGCTCTGGACAAACTCCTCTTGATTCTCCTAGATATGGGTTGAGGTGCTATATGAAGCTCTTGTGGTTAAGTACAAGTGAGGCACACACACAAGCAAGCCAAGCATATAAGAATGAGCAATATGAAATAATGCAAGGCACAACACAAGTATGAATGATATGGCAATATGAATAATGCAATGCACAAATATAAGAGAGAGACAGTTAGAGAGACAATGGATCAAACGCTAACAACAAGATATGTTTCGAGGTTCGAGCCCCTAGCTCTACATCCCCGCCTTCACCACCGTGAAGGATTTCCAATCCACTATCTCCCACCGAGGGAACCTCCACCGAGAGGATTTGTTACAACAAAGGGAGTACCGAACTCCTCTCTCAAACACCGCCTCACAACCGAGGGGTAGGCCCATAGCCAAACAACAACCAACACCTCTACCGAAGAGGGTTTACAAACCAAACTCCACCTCTCACTAGAGGGAGCAAACCAACCAACTCAACCTCTACCAAGAGGGAGCAAACCAATCACCCGATCAACCTCTACCAAAGAGGGATACAACAAAAGCAAGGGTGTTTACAACTTGGAGGCTCAATCAACCTCAAACAATCTCCTTTTCCACAAATAAAGATCCTAATAGATTAGGATAGAGGATATAGCTCAAGTGTGGAATCAAGGTGTTTTTAGAAAACAAATAACAAAGAAAAACTACTTGGGAATCTCTTGTAGATGATAGAAATGAAAAACCAAAGCAATATCCCAAAAACCTAGTTTTCCTTGATTTTCCAAAACCTTGAAAAACAATAAAGATGAAATCTTTTAAGCTTTAAAACTCTTTGAAAACTTCTTTTAAACTCAGGAGAAACTGGGAATTTTTCTAGTTCAAAAACCTTGGCCAAAATCCCAAAGGAATGGGGTTTATATAGGCCAAAACAGAAACTAGCCGTTAGGCTGATCTGGCAGCCTGACAGGCCGACCGCCAACGGTCATATTTCTGACCGTTGGGCAATTCGGTCGGCCGCCCGGCCGACCGCCCAGATACAGAGAGTAAAGCTCTCTGGTCCGGTCGGCCGCCCGGCCGACCGTCCCTGTGTCTGCCAAACGTGCACAAGCTTGTGCACGTCGGTCGACCGCAAGGGTCGACTGGCCTTTGGTGCGGTCGGCCGACCTGGCCTGTCAGCCACTGTTCTGGGACAGAAACATATGTAAAAAATATTTCTAAAAATCTTTTAAGTCTTTGTAAAAATACCCAAAAATAGTTTTAACATTTTGCATTGATATATAAACATGTGATAAAAAGTTTAACCCAAATATCATGCAAGTTAGACTATTTTGTGTTTTGAAAGTTTTACCAAAAATCAAAACTTGTATTTTATCAAACTTAGATTTTTCATAGGAAATCTGATTTTTCCTAAAACTCATGAATAGACATATCAAAATAAGTTTGTTTAAGATATGAAGCATGTATGTATATTAAACACATCTAATATACATGAAAACCATTTAAACTTGTTTTGATCTACTATTCATGAAAACCAAAACAAAAGCATAAATCTTGTGTGTTGTGAACTTAAGCATATCAACTATACTAAGCTTTACAAATGGATCTAAACACACTAAACTATGGATACCTAAGTCTTCTTGACGATCTTCATCTTCAAGTCGACTCGGTCCAAATACCGTGATCCAACGAACATGGCTATGTATCATCTTGACGCTCGGGCTCGGAAATTACCAAGTGAAGGCTTCCAAAACTCCTCTTTTTGAAGCAATCACCAACTAATATCTTGTTACATGATCTGAAACTAAAATCACAAGATTATTAGTAAACATAACTACATGAGTTAATCATCATCAAAACTAGGGTGGAAGGCCTTCGGGCCAACAATCTCCCCCTTTTTGATGATGACAAAACTCATGGAGTTATATATGCATGGATTAAAGTTAAGCTTCAAAGAAGCTCCCCCTTAACTCATGCATAAACAAATAATAAATATGCAATGAATGACAATGCATATAAACAAGATGCTCTAGATACCAAATGAAATATCCAAAACAAAGCATGCTCTAGAGACCAATTAAATGTAAACAATTAAACTTAATATATGCAAAACACAAATATGCATATATAAAACTCAAAATCTTTCTCCCCCTTTTTGTCAATCATCAATAAAGGGGTTAAAGCTAAATCAAAAACAAGAAATTTTTCTCCCCTTTTTGTCTAAAACAAAAACATATCAATAAGGGGTTACGATCAATAAGATATCAAAGAAAAAATATGACAAAGTAGCATCTTGATATCAATTGAAAGTAAACATAAAACAATCAACAAATGGTATATGCTATATACATTCATGAAGAGGAAGACGCTAAGTTAACTTCCCTACACATATGCATTATATGAAGAAGGGATGATAAGCCCCAATTCACATAACACATATTATGTAATGCATAAGGAGAGATGTGAAGCTCCCCTTACATACGTGTATCACATAAAGAAGAGTTATCAAGCTCCTCAATACAAGATACACTCAACATGAATCTATATGTAGAAGAGATGTTAAGCTCTCCTTGCATATAAGCAACATAAATCAAAAACTTTGAATTTTTCTTTAAACAAAATTTTTATTTTTTTTTATATCAATTTAGAAACAATGATGAGATTTATTGATACCAATTTAAACTTTATATTCTACCATAAAGTAAGGGAGTGAAAAACAAATACCAATTGAAATAAGAAAATTGAATTTTCTCCCCCTTTATGAAATACAAACTAAACACATGCATAAGCTTGTTTAAAGATATCAATTGAAAAACTAAATCAATTGAAATAAAGTTGAAACTCAAGCTTTAGCATAAACAAAATTTGTGCTCTAAGATATATGAATATAGTAGGCACAAACAAAACATATATGTATGAGAAATTAGATACCAATAGAAACTGATACTATTGAAATGAAAGCATACATACATACAAATATATGAGTATACAAGAGGATCAAAATGATACCAATTGAAAGAGTTCAATGATACCAATTGAGACAATAATAATAGCATGGTATAACTCATATATATCAAAACGAAGAATACGAACTAGTTTAAAAAATGGAAAGTTTTGTTAACTAGTACGAATCCTTCAAGCAAGGAATAAAAACAAATTATTTTTCATAAAACACATATAAATCATATGGCACTAAGACACTCTAAATCCATAAAGCTCATATAGTACTCATGAAAACATACTCATGAGAAAACATTAAATGAAGTGAGTGCACAAGTGTTATGTGGAACATGGCATTATGAAAATGGAAATTAAGCTCAATATTCCTTTAAATATGAAAACATGAAAAACTAAATTTTTCATTAACTAATTTTATTTCAAGGTATATGTATGAATTGTCAATACAATAAGTATACATATATATCCTAAACACAATTGAGTCCATATATATAGATTTGCATGAAAGGCAAATGACTCAAAGGATATACATGTATATCTTAAAGTTTGGCAAAATAAACATATACATGAATTGAAATACACAATCATAGATTAAATCCAAAAATGGGAATACAAGTTTAGAATGCATGAATCATCAAAACTAGACTATACTAGCACATCTAATGGGTTCAAATAAGCATTCAAGCTCAAACATATATAGATTTATTTGTGGCCCACTATATGTAGAAGTATAAATCCTAGTGTTGACAAAACTAACATTTAAACTAATATTCACATCATGAAGCATCAAAACGAGATATAAATAAACATAATTAAAACAGATGTTGAGAATACAAAAGATTTTATCCATAAAAGGTGTGTATCTCATAAGCTAATTTAAGAATAATTAACTAGTATAAATTAATTTTGAGAAACTAGTTAAAGATCCTTCAAATACATCAAATCATATGTTTTTCATAAAACATAACTAAATACATAAAGATTTAATCACTCATGATCTATAAAGCTCAAAATGATCATGACACTTAAGTCATGGATAAATAAATGAAAAAGTGAGTGTTAAAAGATCATGTAAATAGTATTTTTTATGAAAATAAACATTGAAGCTCAAATGAAACATGAATAACAATTTTAATAAAACAAATCATGAAAATCTAAAACACAAACTTCTAGGTATATGTATGATTTATCCAATCCTAACAATACACATACATATCCCAAACGTAAAAGAGTCTAATAAGATGTTTGCATGAAGGCAAGAGACTCACGGGTATACATGTATATTATTAGATTTGAATTCAAAATACATATACATGAAGTAAAAACATGAAGGTAGGCAAAACATGTATAAATGAAAGAATCATCAAAACTAACTTATACATGTGCATATAGTGGGTACAAATGAGCATGAAGTGCAAATATATATGAGTCAATTTGTTCTCACTATTTGTACATGCATACATGCAAGTTTTGATAAAAACTACATTTAAATTAGTTTATACCACATGAAGCACAAAAACAATTAAAAACATGATCATGCTAAAAATATTATGAATGAACAAGCATGAGCATAAATAGAATGGGAGTTTAGAGATCGTTACCAACTCCAAACCTCCAAAACATGGTGTTGTCCCACCAAACTTCCCTTGAAAGTGATGCATCCAAATTGTTCTCTTTAAGCACGGAACGCATCCACTCCAAGGTACGATAACTCTCACGTCATGTGAGAGCCCACACCTACATCAAAAATAGGAGGGGTGGTCTTTGGTACCCATATCTTCTTGGGTCCATGGGGGTTAGTCCCTTCTCTAACCCAAACAAATTTATTTGCTAAATTTGAAACATGTAATTTATCATAACAAAATTTAGCAAGGTGGCCCATACGTCTACAATGTGTACAAGTGTACACATGAGCATACATGTGTTGGTGGTGACCGTGAGGAGCATGTGTATGCCGTGTATGGTGTGCATGAAAAGATGAAACTTGTTTCATTCGAACCAAGGATTCCAAGCGTGTATGGTTCAAGGCACATTGGCTCATAGTGGTCTTCTTAATTAAATTTATATCATTTTCAATCAGAGAAGAAGTGGAGCATGCAATGGGTGGAGTGTGTGAAACTATCCTAGCATGGCAAACATGAGAATCAATTTTGTTTTGCAAAACAATATTTTCTCTAAACAAACATTCAAATCATTTGAAATGGAAATTATTTTTTTTTCAAAGCAACATTTTCTTTTAAACAAAATCAACTTTTGAGGATAAATTTTCATTTTTCTTCAAAAGTATTTCACAATCATTTTTAGATTTTAAAACTCATTTTCTTTTAGTGCAAGATCAAGTTGAGATCTAAGTGAGTCACATTCACTAGAAACCTCTTCCTTCTCTTGCAAAACAATGTTAAGTTAGAAGACAATTTTTCATTTTCTTTATTTAAAGCACAAGTCTTTCTTTTTCAACAAATTATTTTTTCAATTAATTTTTCACAAACAATTGATAGTTCTTCATTTAAAGCATGGGCATCAACAAAGTCATTTGAAGAACTAGCACAATCATCACTATCTATTTGAGTTTCCGATTGTACCTCAAGGGAGTCATTCCCTTGGACCATCAAGCATTGTGATTCGGATTCTCCACTAGATTCCTCTTCTTGATTTGCACTTGAAGCTTGGAGGTGTTAGTGTTGCCAACAAATTCCACACTGTAAAGGCGGAATCAATGTTAGAAACACGCATAAGATATTCTTTGGATAATGTGCTTCTAATGGCCTCAAGGGCTTGTGCATTGGCCCCTATATGATTGCGATTACCAGATAGCATTTCTTGGTAGTGGCAAGGAAAACATGCAAGCCTAGGGTCTTTAGGTACATGGACATCCTATATTTCCATATGTCAATGTTGGACACATCGAATATGGGAGGTATAAAGCATCCATGGGTACAAACTATATGAGTGTGCAAACAAGCAAATGCAAACAAAATATTAGCAAACAAATGGATCTCACTCCTAGGATGTAAGCCTAAGTATCCTAAGTACGTAGGCTCTGATACAATTGAAAAAACACCTAAAGGGGGGGGTGAATAGGTGTAAGTGCTAATCTAGTGAACTAAATGCGCTAATGCGGAAGCTTAAAACAATCTTGCAACACACTTAATACAACCAACAAGTGTAGCCGAATTCCCCGTGAAGGGCTCTGGACAAACTCCTCTTGATTCCCCTAGATATGGGTTGAGGTGCTATATGAAGCTCTTGTGGTTAAGTACAAGTGAGGCACACACACAAGCAAGCCAAGCATATAAGAATGAGCAATATGAAATAATGCAAGCACAACACAAGTATGAATGATATGGCAATATGAATAATGCAATGCACAAATATAAGAGATTAGAGAGATAATGGATCAAACGCTAACAACAAGATATGTTTCGAGGTTCGAGCCCCTAGCTCTACATCCCCGCCTTCACCACCGTGAAGGATTTCCAATCCACTATCTCCCACCGAGGGAACCTCCACCGAGGAGGATTTGTTACAACAAAGGGAGTATCGAACTCCTCTCTCAAACACCTCCTCACAACCGAGGGGTAGGCCCGTAGCTAAACAACAACCAACACCTACCGAAGAGGGTTTACAAACCAAACTCCACCTCTCACTAGAGGGAGCAACCAACCAACTCAACCTCTACCAAAGAGGGAGCAAACCAATCACCCGATCAACCTCTACCAAAGAGGGATACAACAAAAGCAAGGGTGTTTACAACTTGGAGGCTCAATCAACCTCAAACTATCTCCTTTTTCACAAATAAAGATCCTAATAGATTAGGATAGAGGATATAGCTCAAATGTGGAATCAAGGTGTTTTTAGAAAACAAATAACAAAGAAAAACTACTTGGGAATCTCTTGTAGATGATAGAATGAAAAACCAAAGCAATATCCAAAAACCTAGTTTTTCTTGATTTTCCAAAAACCTTGAAAACAATAAAGATGAAATCTTTTAAGCTTTAAACTCTTTGAAAACTTCTTTTAAACTCAGGAGAAACTGAGAATTTTTCTAGTTCAAAAACCTTGGCCAAAATCCCAAGGAATGGGGTTTATATAGGCCAAAACAGAAACTAGCTGTTAGGCTGATCTGGCAGCCTGACAGGCTAGCGTCGGCCGGCCGTCCGACCGCCAACGGTCATATTTCTGACCGTTGGGCAATCCGATCGGCCGCCCGGCCGACCGCCCAGATACAGAGAATAAAGCTCTTTGGTCCGGTCGACCGCCCGGCCAACCGTCTTTGTGTCTGCCAAACGTGCACAAGCTTGTGCACGTCGGTCGACCGCAAGGGTCGACCGGCCTTTGGTGCGGTCGACCCGTGTGGTCGGCCGACCTGGCCTGTCAGTCACTGTTCTGGGACAGAACATATGTAAAAAATATTCTAAAAATCTTTTAAGTCTTTATAAAAAATACCCAAAAATAGTTTTAACATTTTGCATTGATATATAAACATGTGATAAAAAGTTTAACCCAAATATCATGCAAGTTAGACTATTTTTGTGTTTTGAAAGTTTTACCAAAAATCAAAACTTGTATTTTATCAAACTTAGATTTTTCAATAGGAAATCTGATTTTTCCTAAAACTCATGAATAGACATATCAAAATAAGTTTGTTTAAGATATGAAGCATGTATGTATATTGAACACATCTAATATACATGAAAACCATTTAAACTTGTTTTGATCTACTATTCATGAAAACAAAACAAAAACATAAATCTTGTGTGTTGTGAACTTGAGCATATCAACTATACTAAGCTTTACAAATGGATCTAAACACACTAAACTATGGATACCTAAGTCATCTTGACGATCTTCATCTTCAAGTCGACTCGGTCCAAATATCGTGATCTAACGAGCATGGCTATGTATCATCTTGACGCTCGGGCTCGGGAATTACCAAGTGAAGGCTTCCAAACTCCTCTTTTTGAAGCAATCACCAATTAATATCTTGTTACATGATCTGAAACTAAAATCACAAGATTATTAGTAAACATAACTACATGAGTTATCATCATCAAAACTAGGGTGGAAGGCCTTCGGGCCAACATAATCAACTTCCCCCTTAGGTCAGAGTCCTATTGAGTCTGAAATATCCTAGGGCTAACATTTACTCAATTTTAAATTAGGCTAGATCAGTGAGTGAGGAGATTGTTTGTGGGCTAAGAGAGGGTAATGACTCCCCTACTTATCTTGTTTAGAGAACAAGCCCTTAAATCAATTTAGTACAATGTGTGCATGTGTATGAAAACAACATTTAAGCAATATAAACAATTCAAAAGTGTTCCTATCCTATATGCTATTCACACGTACCTGTGCTCCAGCACTCTTCAACAGTAAATAGAAAATGTAACGAAATAGACACATGCCTAAATGCAAGTCTAAACTTTTTTTAGCATTTACAAACAACATTTACTGTTGAGGCTAAAAATGTATGTACAATGAGTCAATAAGGAAATAAATAGCTACCAATATTTAACTTGCAATTTGACTATTGCAAAAAATACAAGTTAGTAGTTCACTCAGATTGCCACGGGAATGCAGCAACTCTAAGGGATTTTGGGCTCTGCTTTCTTGAGCAGAGTTCAGGGCCACTTATATAACCACTGGAGAAAATATTTTTTTACTGTTAAACCTGTACACCAAGAACAGAGAAGAAAGTGAATCAATAAAGTAAACAAAAAAGACTTATTTACCGTCCCTTCCTGACAACGGCGCCAAATTTTGATTGAGTTATAGCCTGTACACAGAAAATACAGAATTTCAAAGCCTTATAATAAAAGTGTGCAAGTACTCAATACCGCTATAGCAAGTGGCTATGCGGGTCGTGATCCGCAAGGAGGGACTAACGATGAAAGTTTTTTTTGCAAGTTCTCTTTAGTTCACAAAAAATAATTAAAGTTCTTCTTTTAGTTCTTGATAAAAAAGGAAAAAAGTAATGTTAATTTATGAAGAAAGTATTAGATTAAAAGGTGAAGAAAATAGGAAATGATTTTATATAAAGAAATTAAAGGAATGAATAAAAGAGTTGGGAGTTAGTGGTGATCTAACTAAAGGATTTAAAGAAAAGAAAAGAAAACTAAATAACTTACCTACCTCTTCTGGTTGATAATTTACCTAGAATCCTTGTCAACGTTGTACCTTTGCTTGAAGGTAAGCGAAGCATGACAGATGAGATTTTTTCCCATTCCTGATCTACACTACAAAATGAGGTGCAAGCCATACTACTATAGAAAATGATTGTTCATTACTATAGGCCATCAACGACACTTACAAGGGCGAGGCAACTTCGAAACTATCGGAGTAATTTGGATTAAAACACAGAAGAGGGAAGCAAACAAAAACAAGAGTAAATAAGAAAAGAAACTTCGATTTGATTCAAATAACAATGAAAGAAAAGGCTTACTTATACCGGTGTCACCCTTAGTACAAACTTTGCTCTCATTCCTCCATGAAACTCTACTCTCCTCTCAGTTACATAAATAAAAAAATTACATAAAAGAAAACAAAAACCTAAGTTACAAGATACAGAATAGCTTAACTGGAGTCGTTTGGATTTACAAACACAGAAGAGAGAAGCAACAAAATAAGAGTAGAAAAAGAAACTTCGATTGAATTGAATAATAATGAAAGAAAGGAAGAATACTTACACCGGTGTCACTCTCAGTATAAGCATCACTCTTGTTCTCTTATGAAACTCTTCTTTGATCTCAGTTACATAAAAAAAATTACATTAAGAGAGAAATAAAAACTTAAGTTAAATTTAGATAGAAATCTATTCTATTCTCTGCTTGATCGTCCTCTGTATACTGAGAAATTCTAATATTTATAGGCAAAAATCAAAATGGGAGAGTGTGAGAAGATAGGGGAGCAAAACGCTCCCCGTATCTTAACCAAATGGCCGCGAAAACGCGAGCTGCGTTTTCGCGGCTTGGATGTGGCCAAATGGCCACATCCAGGGAGCGACTGTTTCTCGTTTAATTTCATCCCTTTTTATCCATCTGGATTTTCTGTTTGATCTCTAATTTTGATCTGATCTTCGGTGATCCTCAAGCTAATCGATCTGGATTCATATAAATCCGAATTAACTGGTTTTATTTGATGTGATCCTCGCTGATATACGTTAATATTTAGCTGAAATTATCTCTATCCTCCTGAATATTTATCTCCTCTTTAATTAAGATTTAATCAGAATTAAAGTGAGTTTTTGGGCTAATTTCTTTTTCACCTCCATTAGTAATGGGCATGCATATTATTAAATAAAAATAAGACTAAATAACAGGTTTTATTTGATATTAAATATGATAATGTGAAAAATATAGATGCAAAATCAGTGACCAATCATAAGGCGTGTCTACCTCGCACGGTGAAGAGTTGTGATCTTGTTGGAGCATAAAGTCTTCCAGGTGTGAAGAAAGATGAGCTTGCAGGGAGACTCCTTGTTCAAGAGGGATTGTTGTGTTGAATGTCGAACAAATAGTCCCACATTGGTTGGACATGGGAATGGTCTTGAGTATATAGGATTTGGTCATCTCTACTTAAAAGGCTAGTTTTTTTGGATGGTACCTCAAGTCTTTACAGTAATGCATTGTCATCAGATGATGCAAGACCACGGTTTGGTTTGAGGAGTGGAACTGGCTTATGAATTTAGCTAATTCGGGTCATTTTTTTTTTGTTAAAAGATCAAATATTAACCAGCGTCAGCAATTGACGATTAAAATTGATTAGTCCAAGACCATCTTCCAAAACCACCTCGAAAGTCAACCGATTCTTTAAAATTCAAGAGTTGCTAATTTTATCAAAAAAATGGATTACCCATTCTCTCTCTATCTCAAGCTCTAAATCTAGTTAAATCTAATTTTAGTTAAATAATCGTCTCAACATGAGTTGCTAATTCTTCTACAATTAATCTCTCAAAACTTCTGATCCCTAGCCTTTTCTCTACTTGCCAAGTAGCCCTACAGTTATTATTGATTCCTGTAATTTAAATTTCCAAGCTACTTTCCAACTATTTGTCTCCAATATCATGTACCATAAGAATCAGGGAAGGGGGCGCTCGAAGAGGCTTAAAAACCCTCGTTAGAAAATACTAATGGCAATATGAAAAGAGAAGTCATAATATTTAATAGCATGACCTCTGATCGATCATGTTCGTGCTGCAGTTGGGCAAGATGAATCACATCTTCAGATGATCCCTAAAATTTTAGAATCTTAATTTTATCTTGGATTGACTTTGAAATTTAACGGGGTATTTAATTGATCGCCCTTTAAAAAATTAAGGTTTTAAATCACACAAATTACATAACAGGTTAAATGTTTGATCAATGTTGATAGTATTAACAAAATGTTTTTTGAATGATAGGCCAAAGTTTCACGTGACCTTAAAAGATTTAAGGGATTGGATTACGCACCAATGTCAGATTGGGGGGCCTGTTGTGGCCCGGGTCTGGTCTCACAATTTTTAGAATTTTTAAATTTCGGCTCTATCCCTGCTCCAATTAGGAGAGATTTGCGGCCGGACCAAGTTTTACTTTTAAGGTCCGGGCGGACTTAGATAAAAGGTGTATGACAGCCCATGTCGATGGCCCTTTTCAAGATTTCATTTTAATTTGACATCTATGACCCTTCTCAAAAAGAAATTTTGAAATAAAAAAATATATATTAGATAGAGAAATCAAGATTCTTATCTCCCTCTCTATGATTACATATTCAAAACTTTCTCTGACATTGCTCTCTCTCTCTCTGTCTCTCTCTGTACACGCACACTCTTTCTGTATATATGCAGTGGGTATTTCTAAGGAAATCGGTCCACACATCAAAATAGGAAAATGAATATAATCGAATCACAAAAAAAATCATCGCAAACACAAGGAAGATACATTGAAAATCCGAACAGAAAAATCACGGAGAGAGAGAAGTTTCACTATATCAATGGCGGTTACAATAAGGTTCTCTGGATTCGGGTACGTGATCCCTTTCTCGTTGTAATGGATCTCCTATTTATGCAAGTCATGTCAAATAGATAAGGTTAGGGAGTCATGCTCAGTTTAAATACCTAAATTTCTTGTCTTGATAACGGTTGAGCCGAGCTCCCTAGTTTGAACCAATATAAAAGAGAGTCCATCTCTATTTTGTGATTCGTGCTCGACTGTAGATAAGGATGAACTGCTCTCGAGAAGTCACTACCTCGTTTGAATTAGGATTGGCCTTAGGGATAAAGATCTCTGTAATTAGATCTGATGCTTCTATTAATCACCTGACCCTTTCGAAATTCGAACTGGGCGAAGATACCAAGTTAAACGTTCTGAAAGTACCACGCATCGCACATCCGTTAGATGCTGGATAGACATGTATCACGATCTCCGGCGGGTCAGTGAGTGACCACTACAATATATAGAGAGGAATATGTACCTGAGTGGTCATATTTGAGAATTCACTTAGATGACGACTTAAAACTCAAGTTCTCCTAAAACAATCATGATCCGACCACACAATGATATTAACGTCCTAAGATGTATAATTATAGAAATTCACATGTTTTGAAGTTCGTTTGATTATGTTAAATGGTGCATGTTTGTTGTATTGTTAAAAATCTTTAAATTTGCAACATTCGAAACATGATCAAATGACTTCAAAACACGTGATTTTTTATAAGTATATATCTTAGGACGTGAATATGATATCGTACGATCATATTATAAAATTTAAAAGTTTAGAGTTTTAAGCCACTATTTAAAAGAGTTCTCTTAGATGGCAACTGAGGTGTATGTGTGTGTGTGTGTATGTATATATATCAGAAAATGTATATCAGCCGACAACTGAGAGTGTCTCTCAGCCGGCGGTGACGTGGTACAATATGTGTCACAGTTTTGGGTAATCTTTATGAAGATCCCGCTTTTGAAAATAACTAAAATTACTAAAAGCCCCTGCTGTTCAAAAAAGAAAGTTTTTCTTGGGATGAGATTAGGTTTATATTCTTTATTATTATTTTTCCTCTCTTTATTCTATCTCTCTCTCTCTATCTCAGCGCGCTGTCAGACCTGGATTTCGAATTCACAGAGAGCCTCGTTCTTACAAAAGCGGGATCAGATATTGATTTGAGTTTGAAGACTTAGATTTCATCCATCGGTCTCCAATGAGATTTTTTTTATCTCCCTGTATTAGATTACTCTCGCCGGCCTGTCTATTTAAATAATATCGAGCCCCACCCACAATTCATCTTCCGCCAGCCCATCTCGTCGCCAGCTTTGCCCCCTTTCTCCCCATCTGAATATGAATCAGTTATCATCAAGTTCAACTTCATCACAGAATGTAGCCAAATCTAGCAAAAGGGAGATCTTTGGATGCTGATTAAGATGTTAGTTTTTTTCTCGTTTTATTTATTATTTATGTTATTCTTCATCACAATTGTTACTAAAAAAAATTATTTTTGTTTAATGTTGAGACTGCGACCTAGTTTCTTTTATTAAAGGATGCGACTAAGTCACAGTTTTTAATAAATAACTTCATAATTCTTTTAAAATGTGACCTTAGTCACAGTCTTTAATTACATTAGGTGTGTGACCTCCAGTCACAGGCCTTTAATATATTAAAGTTGTTGTCTATCTTATAGTCATCAATTATTTAAGGACTGCGACAATAGTCGCAGTATTTAATAAAGCACCTTCCGTAATATTATAAACATCTACAGTAGTCGCGTTCTTCAAATATTTTTGGTACGGCGAATAAGATCGCAGTCTTTAATTATTATATTTATGTTGCTTTTCTCAATTATTTCTTTTAACATTTTTTTGGGTAGGAAATGAATTTGCAGGGTGAAATGTCTGGAAGTGAAGTTATTTTTTTAGGACAGGAATTTGCAACAGATGATGAATCATACAACTTCTACAATGGTTATGCAAGGAACCATGGTTTTGACGTGAGAAAAAAAGGAATAGATAAATCACGGAGGTCTCCATATGAAGTTATTTGTAAAAATATTGTTGCAAAAAGGAGGGTGTCAAGAAGTTGGTGATAAAAGACAAGAATGACTTACCGTCAACTGTCATATTGGTAATAGAGTTTAGTGTCTTTCTGAAATGCATATTCGTTTACGTTTATTACCAGGCAGAAGATTTTGGGTGGTCACAAAGTTTGCTGATTCACATTCGCATGATTTATCAAGCCCGGTGTAACCCCTTGATCCTTGTATCAGTATTTGATACGTTAAATTTACCTTTTTGGTAGTCAGATTGAGCCAGTTTCAGTTTCAGATATTATTTTTCAATATTTTAGATTTTTTCAGTTTTTTCAAAAAATTTCTGGATTATTTTGGAAAATCTCCGAATTCGATATTGAACCAATACCGACAATCGCTCTAGGATATTTAATTTACAATTGGAGTTGAATTTTGAGAATCTATTTTCAAATTATTTTTTAAATCATATTTTCTCTTTTCAAGCATTTTTGGAGGTTTTTCTGAATTTATCAAAAATCGGGCCAAACTGGTGTCGACCGTTTTCAGTGATTCATTCCAAGATTTTTAACTTGCAAACCAGACAGAATTCTTTGAATCCGATTTCATATTATTTTTCATGATAATATTCTCTATTTTATAAAATTTTTGAGAACCGTTCTGAACTAGTTCATTTTTACCTATTAAATAAATATTAATTTAATAATATTAAACTATTTTTCTTTCTTTCTTCTTCCTTCTTCCTTCGTCTCCAAGTCTATCAACTGCCACAACCCACCAACCTTCTTTCTTGCCATAACTCATATTTTTTTAATCTCTCTCCTTTATTCTCTAAATCCCAAACTATTCTCTAATTACTTATTTCGTCCCTCTTTCTAATTTTCTCTCTCTCTTTCCCTCCTTTAACCCATTTTATAGCGACCCTCTCCCCTGGTCATACCACCTCTGACCATGACCCTAGCTTCGATGATTCCCTATAGCGGCCACATTCCGGCTAAGTCTTCCCTCCTCTTCTTCATTTTCTTCCACCTCAATTCCACTTCCTCCATATTCTTCCTCCTCTTAAACCCATCACCCAATTCACAATTTCCATCACCTTTTTCCCAAATTCCATCACCATTTCTTCCCCATCTCCTCTCCAATAAACCACAATCACACCTCCACCACCATACTCGCTAATTTCATCGTCTTCACTCACATCATCACCATCTCCTTCATTACTACCAGTACACTCCCATACCCTCTCCTCCTCCACCACCCGAGTCCAACGGGGCCCAGGTCGCCAGTGCCCCCAAGCTGCCGACATCGCCTAGGCCGGCCACCCCTTCCTTCTCCTTCTTTCTTATTTTATCTTTCTCCCTTTATTCTTCTCTACTTTATAGACCTCTCTCTCTCTTGGATTTCAAACCCTATAACCCACTAACCCAATAACTATAACGAAACCCATTATCCTAATAACCCATCACTTACTTTGAGTTTGGGTTTCGATCTATACCCGGCTCATTAGGAGCCCAAACCCACTTCTAAACCCAATAAGGTAATTTTTACATAAAATCCTTATTAAATAAATTTATTTCATTTTAAATTATTTAAATTCCATATTAAACCCTTTTGTTATGATTTTAGCATACGGGCATATCTTGAGCATCTGGTGCCTGAATTAGACAATTCTGGAATTGTTGCGACCGTAGGAAGACGAGCTACATTCATGTGCCACCTAGGTAAGTGTTTTTCTTTTATAAATATATTTTATCGTGTTTAATGAGATTGATTGTTTTATTTATTTAATAAATCTTGACTCGTCGTAATCATTATAAATATGTTTAATAAAATTATAATTATATATAATCACTGTAATTAGAATAACATGATTGTTCTTTAACATATAATCGAGAAATAATAATATTTATGTTATTCTTGATTTAGTATAATATATTGATGAATGGTCTATATATCAAAATTAATAAGTTTAATTTTAATAAATAAATTAGCTAATAAATTGATAAATAAATAGATAATTGTATATAATAATTTTGTGATATATATCATATTAATAATATTGTAATCTTATTATAAATAGGGATATCTGATACTCGATTATGTGTATAGCCACCGTTACCAGATTCATACTAAAACTGTTGTTCATATACTGTGTGAATCACTTTACAAGAAATTACATTTAATCGCATATTCATGTATACCTGTTACACAGAGACTTTGTTAGACTAAATATTAATATTCGTATACTTGGACACCGTGACATGGATATGCTATCACACCGAACACTGTTATTTCATGTATATGTATCACCGTTACACAAACACTTGTACACGAGACTATATTATTTCTTGTTCATGTCCCACTAATACACAGAAATACTATTTCACTGGATCATTCATATATTTGTATCATCGTTACATGGGTGCTCTGTACAAAGTTATATCATGTTATGGCATCCACTATTACATTATTCACAGGTAAACTTGCATT
Source organism: Agave tequilana (assembly GCA_038442645.1). Classification (NCBI taxonomy): domain Eukaryota; kingdom Viridiplantae; phylum Streptophyta; class Magnoliopsida; order Asparagales; family Asparagaceae; genus Agave; species Agave tequilana. The sequence goes on along the minus strand of JAVJIF010030765.1, from coordinate 69,315 downwards.
GATCATATACATGGATTATTGCTACATGCATATTCCTGAATTTCTGTTACATGACTGTTTCTTGTTACTTATATTGATATTTTCGTTATTGAACATGTGAGTAGTTGATATACGATGTGTGGAGCTAAGTCCCCATCTCTTGTTTCCTGTTTTCTGTTATCATGTTTAATGTATCATAGCTCATGTCCAGTTATCGTGTTATGTGTATCATGTACTTTTATTGTTCCTGATGTAATGTGTAGTTTAAATACAATAAATATAATATGGGGATGAGAGAGACTTGACGGTTGATTAGATCTTGTCGGGTATATGTCTGGATCGATTATTGTCCCATTGCAGGGGACGGAGTAGTGTTGGCTACCGTCTGTTATAACTCGATGAGCTCCCATATCCTGTTTTGTTCATCTTAACGGGCTGGCCCTGGTCTCAGTAGCCAGGGGTCTATTCAAGGCTATGATCCCGGGAATGCACGAGGTACACCTACCCGATAAGAGCTCCTTAACATTGGGTTTCCAAGTAACATAATAAAACAGTATAAATAATAGTGACGTCAGCAACGCTTATTATTTGGTCACTCTCTCATTCGGATTATGGTACTCTTATGCCATGTTCGGATGGGTTTGGCTGGAATGCGGGCTCCAGAGAACTGCCGTGGTATAGGAAACTAGAGGAGATTGATTAAAATACCAGGCGATACTGATTGTTATTATTGTATAGATAATAGGACTTGCCCGATATATGTATATTACTGTTCACTTGTTACTTGTTACTATTTCTGATAGTTTAACCACTATCATTTAACCTGTATAACTTGTTACACTTCCTGATACTTGTTACACTTCATGTGGTGACACACTATTTTTGTACACGTATATTCTGCAATTCATATATTCTGTTTCATGTTTACTCTGTATACATTGTTACCGCGTAATCACATCATGTGGTAGTGATATTCTGATTCATTGTGAGAGGGGGAGTGGTGCATAATGTGCATATTGAATCACCTAGAAGGGTGAATGGTGATGGCTATATGTAAATGCACATAGCTGAATTATAAAATTACCACACAATAAGCTCAAATGAAAGACTTGCATAAATGAAGCAATCAACAGTGGAAAATTAAGGAGTTTAGAGTTTAGAGATTTTGAGCAAACGCAAACACGCAGATATGGTTCCGAGGTTCGAGCCACGCTCTACGTCCCCCGCCTTCACACTTGAAGGATTTCCACTATTGAAGATCCCTGGATCACCAATACAAGGACACACTTGTCCCGTCTCTCGTGATGCCACAACACCACCTTGAGCACACTAGCTCGCCTTGAGGCCGATGCCTCTACAACTTCACTCAAAAGAAGATTGATCACACTTGATCACAAATACGCTCACTTGCACAATCCTAGGACCAAAATGTAGATGTGAAATTATGGATTGTGTAGTGCAAAAGCTAGAGAGAAGTAGAGGTAAAGACTTCAAGTAGGTGTCTAAAACTTTAGGGCTTTTGGAGAGAAAATCTTTTGTAAAAGGAAGCCTTTTGAAACTTGTAAATCTTTTGAAATGATGTGTATATTCTTCTAAAATAGTTGTCATATCAATATGAAGTGACCTCCTATTTATAGGGCCAAAAACTACACCATAGATCCGTTGGGATTAAAAAAACAAAAAGAATCTGTCAGAAAAACTAGCTGTTGGAATCTGTCAGAGATTCTGAAGCTATCGGTCGACCGGTCGGTCGACCGCCAACGGTCGAAAATATGACCGTTGGGGACTTCGGTCGACCGCCCGGTCGACCCAATTTAGCCGAGAGCACTGCAGTGCTCGGTCGACCGGGTCGGTCGGCTGATACGCACATGCACAGACTGTGCGCATCGGTCGACCGTACGGTCGACTGGATGCTGTCAGTTCTGAAAAATCAGAACTGCCAGAATCCAGAAATCTTGGTTTTTGGGTATAGGTCTAAGATATAAAGTTTTGGATCTTGTAAACACTAGAGTGTGAGCACATGTCACTACTCTAATAGGTTTAAACATTTTGATAGAAATTCCTTTGATAAAAACTTGTTTTTCTAAATATTATTTTTTCCAAAATTTAGAGTTTCTAAAACTTATTTTCCAAAACATGTTTATCTTAACTCTAACTTGGAAATAAAATTTTGAAACTTATTTTGAAGTCTAGAACCATATAAAAGTGTGTGTAAGTGTAAATCCCATAACTCTACTTCTATCATCTAGGTTTTGACAAAAAGATCTAAAATAACAAAAATACAAATACAAATCTTGATGTTCTTCATAAACTTGATCTTTGGCTTGGTCTTCTCTTTAACATCTTGTTCCCAGAGCATCTTATTGTGCTTGGCTTGGGAATGCAAATTTTGGCGAACTCCAAACGTGTGATTCTTATTTGCGGAGCCGTCAAAAACGACCTTTTAACCTGAAATTCTTGTAAACAAAACTTGTTAAATACATAACTAGATATGTGTTGTTATCATCAAATATCCACTAAGATATAGGGCTAATGGCCTTTGGGCCAACAATCTCCCCTTTTTGATGATGACAAAACATTTTAGTTATCACAAATATTTTGGGTAGAGTCTTCAAATGAAGCTCCCCCTCAACACATGCATATACTAAAAAATCATACTCATGCATAGTATCATACTCAGGCATAGTAACAAAAAAAAATACTCATGTCATAGAACAAATACTCATGTCATAGATACGGATAACACATGGGTTCATACATGATATAAATAAAAGAGATACATAAAAAGAAAGCAATATGTCCCACAAAGCATAATAGAAAACTACATGTAGAAATAATACATGTCCACGTCACACAAAGTATTCCAATACAAAACACAAAATATGTCCAATCACAAAATAACTCTCCCACCAACTAACTCTCCCCCTTTTTGACATCATCAAAAGGGGAGGTCACTCCTCAGCCGCAACATCACTGTCATCGTCATCGTCCTCAGAAGAGTTCCCTGCAGGAGTACCCTCAGCCATCGTCGTATCACCAGCAGCAGTGTCCTCAGCCATCTTCTCATCACCATCATCGTCTTCCTCCGAAGAAGAAGAAAAGAAGAAGAGGCTACCTCCTCAGGATCAACGCCGAGCACCTTCGGCCGAGGTGGGGGAACTGAAGAAGGAGCTCTGGTAGGAAATGGAGGACCGGTGGAAGGAAGGGGACGAGCAATGGTAGTGGGATCAGGAGTAAACATATCGAATTTCGTAAAGAGCGTCTCAAATTGCGTATCCATGAATCTCATGGAGTCAGCAAAATAGGACATGTCGTTACGAATTCCTCGGATCTGAGAGTTCAACTCCTCACGGAAGTGGCCTCTTGTTTGAGACGGGCGTCCATCTCCGTACGAAAAGCTGCCTCTTGCTGGAAACGAGCGTCCATCTCCGCACGAAAAGCTGTCTCTCGCTGCTCAATCCAGGACTGGTGTGCCTCGACTGAGAGCGGACCTCAGAGGACATAAGAGCCTGAAGGTCAGGAGGTAAAACTGGGCAGAAGCAGATGAAGTGCCTGGGGCCGAAGATGACCCTGGGGCAGATGACCCTGGGACAGCTGGAGGAGCAGGAGTTGCTCAAGAGCGTGTCTACGCAACTGGGCTTCCATCCTCTTCAAAGAGAGCCGTCAATATCTACTGTAGGCTCTCGAATCGATAGAGGAAAGATCAAATCTAGAGCTTTAAGGATATGAGTAATCACCATGCCATAGGGCAAGGTCCTACCGGACAGACGGATCTGGTCAGAAGCCATATGTGAAGCTATGAGACGGGGAAAATTATTCTAATGCCTTGCAGAAGGCAATAGATGATCAAGGGCACAGGACCTCTAGCATGGCTGTATTCACAGATTTGGGACAATGTTGAAGAAAATGATTTTGGCCAGAACTTGAGAAGTGAGGGTGTATCTACTCACAACTTCATTCCTAACCAACCGGGGTTATTATCCCCGTGAATCAATGTGGATGCGGTGAGGGAAGACTCACCCTCCGGAAACTCAAAGTCAAGAAGATCAAAGGAGTACACATCAGCACCACCAGTGGGTAGGTGAAGGATATCAGCAAATTGACTGATGCTAATGTTAATATCCCTACCTAGAACTCTAGTAGAGATACGGTTTCCATCAAAAGAAAAATTGGTATAGAATAGGGCACAAGAGGGGTATAGACTTGTTCTCGAATGGTTAAGAACTCGTCTAGGAATTGTTATGCAAGATGCGGGGGATGTCCAGGTGCTCAAAATCTTGAATGACAACAAATCTCCCCGAATTGATATTTTCTTTTGGAAAGGTGGATGAACCGATTTTCAGCAGTTTCATTGATAAAAGTTTCTTGGGTTTGGGTGTAGATGAAGTGGGTTTAGCAATAGCTTTCCCCTTCTCAGTCCTAGTTCTCTTTGACATTTTCGAGTAAAACTAGGATTTTTAGGTCAAAACAAGTTAGGGCACGATCTAGAAAGTTTTAGCAACCTAAAATCTGACAAAAGATAGTAGATTTAGAAGCTAGAAGTGAAGAACAAGGAGAAAAATCAAATTTTTACCTTAACTGTGAAGGATGAAACCCTAGAACAGAGAAAGCCGAATTCTCTTCGAATCCAGCAGATGGATGTACCTGAATTGAAGATCCGGCACTAGAAGTAGGAATACAAGTGGGTTTTTAATTGATTTGAAATCGGATGAGAGATTGGAGAGGTGGAAAAATTTTGGAGAGGAGAAACGTCGGGTTCTGTCGCCAGCGAGTGAGGAGAGAGAGAGAGAGAAAAAGTCAAATAAATAGCCAATTTGGACCTGATTACGATGCCCGGTCGACCGGTCGGTCGACCCAGAAAACCCGAGAGCTCTGTAATCTCAGAGCGGTCGACCGGTCGGTCGACTCGAACAACCCGAGAGTTCTGCAGACTTACAGCGGTCGACCGGGACCTATTTTCGGTCGACCGATAAAAGAACAGAAATAAGTTAATTTATTTCAAGCAAAGTCGGTCGACCGTAGCTAGCGTCGGTCGACCGTCTTTGCCTGAAAGGCAGTCTGAAGCAGCAGCCAAAAAAATTTTTTAAAAGGGAATTTATTAAACGTAAGTATGATATATTTAACATACAGGATCAACATATGTTTTAGTCTTGATTAAGTTAACATTTCATCCAAAATTACATATAATCCTTTTTATTTATTTTTTCATATTTTAGACAAAGTTTTAGAGATGTTGAAGCCGAATACCCAGTGACGGGTTCTGAACTTCATCCTCTTGATTCCTCTGGATATGAGTTGAGGTGCGCAATTGCCATCTCTAAGGTATTTGCTTTAAATATGAAATCTTACAAAATTTATTTTAATTTGAAATAAAAGGTGTATCGGTATATCATCAAAATTGTACATGTGAATATATAATATAAAAGACATAAAATTACAATAAGCATGGTATGTACACAATTATGATAGAGATGTATATTTAACATGTATCATTGTAGCATAAAAGTAAACTAACAATTCTATGCAATTGTATACATACACAAAATCAAAAACTTTTAAATAGAGAAGTTACCGAACATGGGCAATCTCTAAAATTAAGTGCCTCCATGATAGCGATGCAAACTTGATTTGTTCTTTTAGCTTTGTTGCATCCACCACCCGGGCACCGTTTCCCCCTAAGTCTTGGAGGAAGTAGATCCACCTGTTTCATCTAAAATTGGTGGGTCTTTGGTACCCAAATTTTCTTGGGTCCTATCGGGTTAGTACCGGGGCGAACCCAAACATGTTTTCCCTTGGGTTACTCCCTTAGGAAATCTAGATGCAATCTTCTTTAAATCAAAAGCATAAGTTTTAAGTGTAGAGTTTAAAACTTCAACACGTTTTTGAATCTCTACAAATTCATTTTTATTACAAGAAATCATGGGGTTTTTCCTTTATTAGTCAACTTATATTTATCAAAATCACTTTTCAATTTTTCAAAGCATTGGATAAAATATTTTTCTCATTAACTACTACTTCAAATTTATTCTTCAAAACTTCATTTTCCTTTTTTAATTTCTTATTATGAGATTGTGAGATCTCATATCTATGTTGTAATTCCTCAAAGAAATGTGCAAGTTCATCCATGGTTAGATCATCATCTTCTAAAGTTTTTCAAGGGTTACCTTAGAGAGTATCCTCACCTTGTGCCATGAAGCACATGTTAGCGGCGTCGTGCTCCTCTTCGGATTCCGACTCCGAGTCATCCCATGTTGCTACCATAGCCTTCTTCTTCCTTGGTACATGCTTTGAGGTAGTCGCTTGGAGAGCGGGGCAATCCGCTATGAGATGTCCGATCTTCTTGCAATGGAAGCAAGGACCGGGTCTTCTCTCTCTTCTTTTCGAATCTTCCTTGAGGTTTCCCTCTTCGGAAGTTGCTTTGACTCCCTTTCCTATAAAACATTTTGCCTACCTTCCGGATAAGCATGGCAAAGTCCTCATCGCAATCCTCCGATGAGTCGTCCTCTTCAATAGTGGTTGGAGTGGCTTTGAAGGCGATTATTTTCTTCTTGGGTGCCTCCCTTTCTTCTCTAACTTCATCTCCATCTCATGGGTTTTGAGATTACCAATGAAGCCGGAGAAGTCCATCTCCTCTTTGTCATTTAGCTCCTTGAGAGTTGTAGCCTTGACTTCCCAAGCTTTGGGAAGAGCCCGAATGACCTTGCGAATCTTTTGGTCATTGTCGATCTTGTCTCCTAAAGAAGATAAAGCGTTAGTGATCTTAGTAAAACGAGTGAGTATGTCATCAATGCTCTCATTTTCAAACATATAAAAGTTCTCATATTGAGAACGTAGGAAGTCAATCTTGGCTCTTTTGACTTGTGACGTTCCCTCATGAGTCACAATTAGAATGTTCCAAACCTCAAATGCGGATTTACAATTTATGATGCGTGACAAATCATCCTCATTTAATGCTTGGGTTAATGCATATTGGGCTCTAGCATTAGCTTCATAATCCTTGGAGGTGTCCTCGGACATGAGCTCTCATCGGTGGTAGGTTCAATGAAATCTTTGATTATGGCCCTAGCTACTCTAACTCCTAGGGACTTAAGGAATAGGTTCATTTTGACCTTCCAATAGGAAAGTTCAAACCATCAAACTTGGGTGGGGACTTGATGCTAGAAAAGTCGAGTGAAGCCATGAATGCACAATAAGTATGAATATAACAAATGAATGCAACAAATGAATATAGCCAAATAAGGATCTCCCTAAGGTTGTTAGACCAAAATGTAGGGTTAGGCTCTGATACCAATTGAAATCACCTAGAGGGGGGGTGAATAGGTGATGGCTATATGTAATGGTCACAAATGCGGAATTTAAAAATTAACCAACACAATAAGCTCAAATGAAAGACTTGCAATAAATGAAGCAATCACAGTGCAAGAATTAAGGAGTTAGAGTTTAGAGATATTTTGAGCAAACGCAAACACGCAGATATGTTTCCGAGGTTCGAGCCACGCTCTACGTCCCCGCCTTCACACTTGAAGGATTTCCACTATTGAAGATCCCACTGGATCACCAATACAAGGACACACTTGTCCCGTCTCTCGTGATGCCGCAACACCACCTTGAGCACACTAGCTCGCCTTGAGGCCGATGCCTCTACAACTTCACTCAAAAGAAGATTGATCACACTTGATCACAAATACGCTCACTTGCACAATTCTAGAACCAAAATGTAGATGTGGAATTATGGGATTGTGTAGTGCAAAAGCTAGAGAGAAGTAGAGGTAAAGACTTCAAGTAGGTGCCTAAAACTTTAGGGCTTTTGGAGAGAAAATCTTTTGTAAAAGGAAGCCTTTTGAAAACTTATAAATCTTTTGAAAATGATGTGTATATTCTTCTAAAATCGTTGTTATATCAATATGAAGTGACCTCCTATTTATAGGGGCCAAAACTACACCATAGATCCGTTGGGATCAAAAACAAAAAAGAATCTGTCAGAAAAACTAGCTGTTGGAATCTGTCAGAGATTATGACAGCTATCGGTCGACCGGTCGGTCGACCGCCAACGGTCGAAAATATGACCGTTGGGGGACTTCGTTGACCCCCGGTCGGCCCAATTTAGCCGAGAGCACTGCAGAGTGCTCGGTCGACCGGATCGGTCGGCTGATACGCACATGCACAGAATGTGCGCATCGGTCGACCGTACGGTCGACCGGATGCTGTCAGTTTTGAAAAATCAGAACTGCCAGAATCCAGAAATCTTAGTTTTTGGGTATAGGTCTAAGATATAAAGTTTGAATCTTGTAAACACTAGAGTGTGAGCACATGTCACTACTCTAATAGGTTAAAACATTTTGATAGAAATTCTTTGATAAAAACTTGTTTTTTCCAAATATTATTTTTCCAAAACTTAGAGTTTCTTTATTTCCAAAAACATGTTTATCTTTAACTCTAACTTGGAAATAAAATTTTGAAACTTATTTTGAAGTCTAGAACCAATATAAAAAGTGTGTGTAAGTGTAAATCCCATAACTCTACTTCTATCATCTAGGTTTTGACAAAAAGATCTAAAATAACAAAAATACAAATACAAATCTTGATGTTCTTCATAAACTTGATCTTTGGCTTGGTCTTCTCTTTAACATCTTGTTCCCAGAGCATCCTATTGTGCTTGCTTGGGAATGCAAATTTTGGCGAACTCCAAACGTGTGAGTCTTATTTTGCGAGCCGTCAAAAACGACCTTTTAACCTAAAATTCTTGTAAACAAAACTTGTTAAATACATAACTAGATATGTTTTGTTATCATCAAAATATCCACTAAGATATAGGGCTAATGGCCTTTGGGCCAACAAGAATTACCCAAAGGAAAGAAGGCTATTGGTTGTAAGTGGGTATTCACAAAGAAACAAAGATCTAGAGATGGTGATATTGTTACTCTATAAGGCCAAATTGAAGCTAAAGGCTATACACAGTGAGAAGGCATTGACTACAACGAGATATTCTCACATGTTGTAAAGTACTTGTCGATTCATATATTGTTTGCACTGGGTGACAATACGAGTTGGAGCTTGATCAACTCGATGTAAAGACCACTTTTTTTTTAAAGCGATCTTAATGAGGAGATATTTATGTCTCAGCCTACGGGTTCAAGACTGTAAGAAAAGAGAATATGGTGTGCAAATTGAAAAACTCGTTTTATGGGCTAAAACAATCGCCAGGCAGTGGTACAAGCGTTTTGATAGCATCATAAGAGACAAAAAGTACACACGAAACTATTATGACCCATGTGTTTACTACAACAACCTACCGGGTGGAGAGTATGTTTATCTACTGTTATATGTAGATGATATGCTCATTGCTTTTAGAAGTAGATACGCGATTGATAAATTAAAGATAGACTTGTCTTCTGAATTTTAGATGAAGGATCTTGGTGAAGCGAAGAAGATGTTAGGCATGGAGATTGAGAGAGACCGAAAAGTGGCAAAGTTTGCTTGACATAAAAGGGGTATTTGAAAAAAGTACTGCAGAAGTTCAACATTAATGGTGACACAAAATTGTAAGTAGTACACCGTTGACCCCTTTTTTCAAGTTAAAAGTTATTATGTCTCTTATTACTGTTGAAGAGCGTGAGTACATATCTTTGTACCCTATGCTAGCGCAGTTGGTAGTTTAATATATGCAATGGTGTGTACGAGATCTGATTTGTCACAAGCTATCTCAATGTTTAGCAGATACATGCATGATCTCGGTAGGAGTCATTGGGAGGCAGTGAAGTAGATTTTATGGTATATCAAAGGTACCATAGATGTTGGTTTGATGTTTGAGAAGGATACAATGAGTAAGCAAGAGTGTATCAGATATGTCAATTTCGATTACGTGGGAAACCTTGACAAACGTCAGTCTAGACAGGGTATATATTCACATTGGCCCAAGCACCGATAGGTTGACACTCTATTCTATAGTCTATTATCACTTTGTCTACTACGGAGGTTGAGTATATAGCCATGACGAAGGCTATGAAGGAGGCAATTTAACTTCAATGTTTGCTTGACGACTTGGGAATTGATCAGGATCTATTGAAATCAATTATGATAATATGAGTGCTATCTATTTGACAAAGAACAAGTTTATTATGCAAGGAAGAAGCACATCGAGATTAGGTTCCACTTTATTAGGGAATTCTTAATAAGGGTGACATTGAGTTAAAGAAAATTCACACGAAGGAGAATCCCGCTGATATGCTCACCAAGGTTATTCCGGGAGTAAAGTTCGCAGATTGCAAGAAGCTACTCCACATCCTTCCAGTCGCTTAAGTTTGGTGGAGCTCATTTGGATGAAATACCGATGGCTTGATCCCTCAGGTAGGGAGTACATACGCAACCACATTGGTGCAGCCCGGTTAAGTCGACATGATGCTTTGTTGTGTTCGGCTCGATTGAGAAATCTTCACCGAGATGGAGAATTGTGGTAGAGAGTCTCTAATGGGTAGAGTTTTTTAACTCATTGGTGATGGCCGGAGACAGAAGCATACAAAGGTGCAAAGTGTACAGACCAATCAACTTATCATATTGATAAGTCGACTACTGAGATCACCCAACTTTCTGTTGGGGTGATTAGTCAACTACTATGTTTTGGCCTAGTCGGCTATAGCAGTTAGCCAACTTTTTTAGAGAGAATTAGTTGACTACTAAGAATGGACTAGCCGACTACTGTAGTTAACCAACTTTCTATTGGAGAGGATTAGTCGACTACTGAGATTGATAAGTCGACTAATAAAATAGCCTGGCACTTTCGAGTTGGATTCTGGATTCGTTTCTGATCCGAATTCAGATCTGTTGGTTTTTTTTTCTTCGTGGACTCTTTGGCTATATATTGAGAGGTGTTATCCCTTTCAATAAGATCTCTCTCCCCTTCTGCACCGAGTATGTAGGCAATTATCGAACCTCGTTAAATATGTATTTTCTCATTTTTTTCCTCTTTATTTGTTCTTATTAATTGTGACTGTTCTACGGCAATACTCTCGTGTTTGCACGTAAACCTCCGACGGGTCCCCAACAATAGGACCTCTCAATTCCGTGACGATCTTGGTTTGCAATCCAGTCTGCAGACCATATCCCCTCTCTAAATATATGAAAGGCTTTCCAACCTTCCAAACCCCATACTTTGTTGTCCACCAACAAGCCGTTATTATTTATTTTTTCTTTTTTGAGAAAACCAACAAGCTGTTAATTAGTTGCTCGGGCCTTTACATTTGTTAAGCCAGCTTATAACATCGGAGTCTCCCTCAACCCATAACTGATGAATATGAACCTCAACACAGCCTCCTTATTGATCGGGAGCCCACCAAAGCATCAACCGGCCCTTATTGAATTCCCTTCACGATCGCGCAACAAGAACCCCAGGCCACCTGAAAGGACTCAGCATCTAGAGAGCCATCAAAATTCGCCTCTGGACAACCTGGCTGTAGGCGCTCCCAAGAGAAGGTATTTGTATGATTCTCACTTGGACTGCCAACAGCGGTTGTCATCTCAGCCCTGAAGCACAATTATTCTCTCATGAGCTTGAGCTGTAGCTCTGTTGGCAAGCAGTTTTGGACAACTAGTGGTGTTTCTGAATATCTGGGAGTTCCAGGGACTTAGTATCTTTTCTATGACACGTACAAGAGATAATAGACTTGAACCTCACTCCTACTCTTTTACCAACGAGCAAAGCCTCACTGACAGGGAAACTTATACCCAAGAATTTGAAGTCCAACTTAAGTAAGCACCAATTGACTACGGTTCAAACAGTAAAACATTTCCATCTTTCAAGAGGGGCTTGTAGGTTCGCATCTCTTTAGTCACAATGGGTATGAAGATCTTTCAAGCAAATTTCCATGGATGCACTGAAGCTCGATTTCACGGCATACGAAGTTCAGTAGGCTTGGCTAGCATAGCGGCGAGTAGGTGGGCAGGGATTCCTTACAACTTACAAGCCTTCTTTTCCGCACTTGAGAGCTACAATGTAAGGCTATAGTCTCTTTTTTTTCTCGAAAGAAGAAAAAAGATATACAAGTTAAAGAAGTATAAGCTTATCTGCCAAAAAGATTTGCCCGAGGCAATGGGTTGTCTCCGAGAGCAGAGCATGGTTCTCCCAGAGACCAAGAGCAAAAGAAAAGCGTTCTTTTCATAAATTTAAGAGGGAGTTTAAATTATTTAAAGAATAGATTGGTTCGGTTTAGAGAGCCAAAAGGAAAACAACTAATTTGGCATATAATAATATATATATATATATATATATATATGGAAGAGTTACAATACAAATGGGTGTAACTAATTTAAGTTTCATACACCTCTTTCAACCACACAAATTTTGCTTGGTGAGATACAAATAAAAATTAATGAGAGCGGTCCCCATAAGGTGTTTAAAAGTATTTTTTTGTGTGTTGAAAGAGGTGTGTAACTTAACTTAGCTATACCTATGTATATTGTAACTCTACTATATAATATATATATATATATATATATATATTATATATATATATATATATATATATATATATATATAATATATATTATATATATATATATATATTATATATATGAGAAAATGTATATCAGCCTGCGGGCTGAGAGTACTCTCTCAGCCTGCGGTGACGTGGCTCAATTTGTCACTTCACTGACTTGTGGCACGCTTTTAGGAAGAAGTTAAATTAAATACCAAATACCCCTTATGAAAAGCAACTCTTTCGGTAACCTTCCTTATTGTTTATTATTATTTTTGCCGCTCTTTATAGGTTTTAGGTTATTCTATAAATTACTTTTTCCCTATTTCCTTACCTCTTTGGAAAGATCTAGTTTCTCCTTTTCAGCCTGCGATAAACGTCTGAGCATCTACTGGCGATCTAAATATGGAAGATATTGCATCTGGTTCTACTTTCTCTCAGAATATTGAAAATCTTGAAGGGTTGACATCTTTGCATGCCGATCAACAGGTTTTAATTGTTTCATTTTTTTTTAAAAACAATTTCTTAAATATTAAATTTTTCTCTTTAAGTCTATGAGGTACTGCGACCTATAACAAATGATTTAAAGTTTCAGAAATGCGACCGTTTTAATATTCGGTTGCAATCTTATTTGAAAATAATCTCCGGCTGTGAAATCTTTTTTTTTGGGTATGCGTCTTAGGTCGCAATCTTTTGTAAGGAGTAATATAGCTTTCGTCACATACGGGTAACTGCGACTTAAGTCGCAGTCTTTGGTAAGGAGTAATATAGATTTCTTCACATACGGATAACTGCGACTTAAGTCGCAGTATTTAGTAAGGAGTAATATAGATTTCTTCACATACGGATAACTGCGTCTTAGGTCGCAGTCTTCAATAAAGGAGTATTATAGATTTCATGTCGTATGTGAAATCTTATTTTTATTTACTGCGACTTAGGTCGCAGTCTTTAGTAAGAAGTAATATAGATTTCTTCTCATACGGATAACTGCGACCTTGGTCGCAGTATTTTGATAAGAAGTAATATAGTTTTCATCTCTTATGCGACCTTGATCGCATTTATATAACTTATATTTTATATTACAGTGATATCTAAAAATATTTATATTCATTTAATTCGTGTAATTGTTTTTTGTAGGATATGAATGCACATGGAGAAATGTCTGGAAGCTCAGATAAGTTTATAGGGAAACAGTTCCTGTCGGATATGGAAGCATACAATTTCTACAATTGTTTTGCAAGGAATAGAGGTTTTAGCGTGAGAAGAAAAGGTACAGATAAGTCACGGAAGCCTCCTTATGAGATTATTTGCAGAAAATTTTACTGCAACAAGGAAGGTCTGAAGAAGTTGTGTGACAAAAGACAAGAGGGGCTTACAGTGCATCGTCGAGTTAACACTAGAGTAGCTTGTCCTGCTGAGATGCATATCCGTCTTCGTTTTTTTTGGACAAAAGACATTGGGTTATCACAAAATTTGTTGATACTCATTCACATGAATTGTCAAGCCCGGATAAGGTACATCACCATTACTCTCACCAGAATCATCGTTCAAAAATTAGCAGAAGCATTATGACCAATCTGGTTGATGTTAGAATGCGGCCTTCAAATATTTCCCGCGTTGTTAATGCAATGAGCCAGGGAGAAGGCTGTGAAGAAGTGAGCCCTCAACAAGTTATTGATTTCACTCGTCAACGTAGAAATAACTGCGGTCATGAGTTTATTGCTATTATCAAATATTTTCAAGAGAAAGCCGAGACCGATCCAGAATTCTTCTTTTCAAGTGAAGTCGATAACGCGGGCACACTTAGAAGCATTTTTTGGGCTGATGGAAGAGCTATTTCCTCGTATCTGAGGTTCTGTGATGTGATCGTTTTTGACACAACATACAGGACTAATCACTTGAGCTTGCCATTTGCTCCATTCACTGGAGTAAATCATCACCGGCAGTCAATTTTGTTCGGCTGTGCATTGCTTGCTGATGAGCAGAGGGATACTTTTGTTTGGTTATTCCAAAAATGGCTCAAGTGCATGCATGGAGTTGAACCGAAGCTGATTATTACTGATCAGGATGCGCAGATTGGTGACGCCATCAAGATTGTTTTCCCAACTTCTCGGCACCGTTACTGTTTCTGGCATGTGCGGAAACATATTGCCGAGCAACAAATCCCAATGTCAAACAAGTATGGAGAAGATATGGTCTCCGATTTCCATGCTTGGTACACCTCCCGCGATATAAGCACTTGTGAGGAACGATGGCGTCTGATGAATGAAAAATATCAGTTAGAAGAAGAAGATGACAGTTGGTTGATGAAGATGTACAGGCTCCGTGGACATTGGGTTAATGCATATTTCAAGGATGTTTTCTGTGCTGGAATGACAACCAGTCAGAGGTCCGAGAGTATTAATTCCTTCTTTGATGGTTTTGTTAACTCAAACACTAAACTAGTGGAATTTGTTCACCAATATGATAAAGCTGTGGCTTCCCGTCGTACATCTGAATCTCTTCAAGATTTTAGGGGTTTGAATTCTGTGCCCAATTGTACATCCAATCCATATGAGATACAGGTTTCGAAGTTGTATACACCGAAGATTTTTCAGTTGTTCCAAAAGGAATGAGCAGTTGTAATGACACTATTTTCAGAAGAGGTGGAACACGACAAACCTGGATCAACATATTTGGTTGGTAATTTTTCAGAATCAAAAGACGGCTGGGAAAAGGTCAGTTATGATAAGCGTGAGGAACTTCATGTTTCTTGTAGTTGCTCGTTATTTGAAACAGAGGGTATCCTATGTAGACATATTCTGTGTATTTTGTGGCGCAATCACGTTATACATATACCGGAATCATATATACTTCAGAGATGGAGGTTGGATGCTCGTTACAAAAACGTTGCAATTGAAAATGGCATCAGGCCTTTTCCCAGTCAAGGTACTCCACGGACGGCTAGATTGTGGACAATTCGTTCAAAATTTAATGCAATTCTTGACATGGTCGCTGATTCTGATATCCATCTTTCAAAGTTGGAGGTTTATTTGGAAAGTTTTGCCCAAGAAACCACTAGAGAATACAGAGCCATGTCAGGAAATGATCATTCATCACAGTCTAAAACTACAGTTAGTTCTAGTGGATCCGTTGTCGTATTGCGAGATGGTGAAGAATTGAATATACGTGATCCAATTGGTCCTGTACCAACCAAGGGGAGGCCTAGAGCTGCATCCAGGCTTAAGTATGATTTTGAAGATTCTATATATCAGAAAGAAGTTAAGCATCGAAGATGTGGTAACTGCCAAGAGCTGGGCCATTACAGGACTGGTTGTCCGTTACTGGTATTACATTAAACCAGCTAATCATTTTTTTTATAATGATGTATCTTTAAAATTCTTACTATTTCCTTTTAATGGCAGAAGAAGTAGGTTTGGGTTGCCTCCATCTTGAAGGAACAAAGACTTCAATTTTTTCATGAAGTGCGACCAGGGTCGCACAGTGTAGAGAGATTCATGTCGCAGTCTGCCACTGGCGTGTCATTATAATCAGATTTATTATCATTCTTTGATTTCTACTGTATTATTTTTGTAAGTAGTTGTACTTTAAAGTTTTACTGCTTCAAAATTCTCCTACATTGTTTAATTTTTTTGTATATAATGTAGTCAGAGACTTTGGTCGCAGTGTACATGGTTAATTGCGACCAAGGTCGCAGTGTTATTGATAAATATGGTCAGCAATTGCAATCTAGGGGTCGCAGTACATGGCCTGCGACTTAGGTCGCAGTACAATAGGTTTGTGTTTCCTTTATATTAACATGCATAGCGACCAAGGTCGCAGTGTTGTTGTTGATTAAGACTGCCGCTAGCAACTGCGATCAAGGTCGCCGTGTTGTTGTATTATTAAGACTGCGGCCAGCAACTGCGACCAAAGTCGCAACCTTTATTTTAAAATTTTATTCGTGTGAAATAATTTAATTATTAACTGCGACCTTGGTCGCAGTATATTAGTTATGCGCAAACATCAATAAAGACTATTAGTAGAATATTTAAAATGAAGGTTTGTAACAATTGTACAGCATTTCAACCAAGACATAGTAGTTCAAAATTTTAATTCACACAATTAACCTTAGAAAACAGATTCATATATATTTCAAAAAAAAACAAAATACAATTTTTAAACTTCTAATCGTCGTCATCACCATCGTAGTCAGATTCGTCTTCAAGAGTATGACCGCTTTCGTCTTCCGTATCGCTTTCCGTCCCTTCCACCTCTTCAGCGACAATCTCCTCTTCGCTTTCTTCCTCTTCATGTAAGTATTTTGGTTCATCAATGAACTCCCAGAACGAGTCGTCTGTATCAAGCTCATCCTCTGACCCGTAGCGAGTCATCGCTTCAGAACTATACATCCAATTATCATTAGATGATTGGCTTCTTTTCGGTGAAGACGGTGGAGAAGACATTTTTGAATCTATTTCCGAACAGTGAGAGTAACTAGTTTAAGCAAAAACAATTTAGTATGTTTATAATCCTTTGCTGATGACCCTTTATATATTTGTAATCCCAGAATTCCAAAAGGTTTAAGGTCTCAAACCACGTGAATATCTCCCAAATTTATTTTCTAACTTTTTTCAAAAAGTGTATACTTTCTAGGTGACTGTTCAGTTATCCAAAACAGTTTAAAAGTTAATACACTCTTACATTAAATTACTGCATATTCCAAAACAGTTCATTATTGCGACCATAGTCGCATTGGGAATGATTAAGTAACTGCGACCATTATCGCTGTCTCGATTAAAGTATCGCCGTATAAGGAAACGCTAAAACTCAAACAGGTCATTACTGCGACTTTGGTCGCAGTACAATTGATGAACGCATGTTTGTTTCTAATATCAATACGCAATAGTAAAATCCAAGGTGTAACAAATGTAGATTGGAAATAATCAATGGATAGAAATGTTTATAAATTAAATCAATATAATAAAATAATTATTTAATTAATTGCAATTGCAATTATTTTTACATTTATAAAATAAAAAATTGTGGTATATCAATAATTTGTCAACTGTCAGTCTTGAAATGTCATCCTTCGTATCATTTCTGTTTCTTCATCCCAACTCTTCTCTCTATCTGCAAGTATCATGTATGCAAGCTCACTTCTTAGTCTCTGTACATGAGCATCCGTAACAGTATCAACAGCTGATGGACTACCAGACGCTATGCTTTCCATGTACTTGCATACATATACACCGCAATCAACACTGAAAATTTCATAGAGTAATCATTAATTGAAATTAGATTTTTGGTACTAAAAAAAGGTAGAAAATATAAAATGTAAGGAGATGTCAAAAATTTATATACCTGTTTGATTGTTGGGGGCATTTTTCGTATTTTATATTTATTTTTCTCATTAATTTATTGAAATCAATCTCAAAAATCTGTAATAATCTTTCTTTCTGCAATGTCAATAGGAACAAAAATTAGTATTAATCAAATTAAATGCAAGTTTCCAGTAATCGAAATATTAAACTTCAACTCACCATTATTCTTGCATCTTTTTGTTAAAGCTTTGATATACTACTTTTTTTGTCAGCTGGAACTAAAGAGTTGTAATAAAACCACTCTTGTGTATCGCAATCAAATACCAGTAAGGTCCAGTGAAATCCGGGATCTTCGACACTATGTTTGTGATTGATCGGGAAGAACATGTACTGCACATCAGCTGTCCAGTTTTTCAACAGTTGCTTGATGAAATGATCTTCCAGATCTTCACTTTTATTTACAACACCGTGCTGCGGGCAAGAAAAAACAAAATTAAATAAAATACAAAATGAATTTAAAATATAAGAAAAATTAAATTAAAATAAGAAGTCATTAAGTCAAGACAAGAGACTGCGATCAAGGTCGCAGCGTTTCTTATTAACACATTTTTATAGTAATTAATATAGCGACCAAGGTCGCAGTATTGTTATCTGATAAAGACGGCCAGCAACTGCTATTTAGGTCGCACTCTTTTCTGTACCAAAATTATATTCGTTGTAATTAATATTTTCATGGACTGCGACCTTAGTCGCAGTACATGAGTTAGTAGCAGTACATTTTATATATAAACTGCGACCTTAGTCGCAGTACTTGAGTTAGTCGCAATACATTTTAAATATAACTTGCGACCTTGATCGCAGGTGTGACCTTAGTCGCAGGTGCGACCTTAGTCGCAGTACATGATTTAGTCGCAGTATCTGAGTTAGTCGCAGTACATTTTAATTTTAAACTGCGACCTTAGTCGCAATACCTGAGTTAGTCGCAATACATTTAAATTATAAACTGCGACCTTAGTCGCAGTACATGCCTACACAGAGATAGAGAATATTAGTCTGTTCCACAATTGATATTAAATTAAACCGTAAAGGCTAAAATAGATTTTTACCCAAGCTTCGCTCCGGAAGAATATGCTTTTTAATCCTTCTCCTTTCTCAATATGCTTTATGTAGAAATGAATAATATTTGCATCTAAGTCTCCACTGAACATCAGGTCCTCAATGTCATTCCTTGTAATCATGATTCCGTTTTCGGTATCCTGATACGCAGTAGAACTGCAAGATATTCAAAATAAAGTTAGTAATTTAATTGTTCTTATATAAAGGTATAACAGATTTTTTTGATATGAATTAACTTACTCAGAGAAGGACTTGTCGAAGAAATTTTTATAAGAGCTTGTTGATGGGGCTGCAGAATTCTGTATGCTCTGGTTTCGGTCAATTCTCTCGATTTTGGCTCAGTAGAGGAAATCTCTTTATCGCCGAAACCAGCGGCAGAACTCACAGCCGCAGGCTGTGGAAGAGGATGTTCATTTTTTTTCTTCTTCTGTTTTGGATAAACGAAGTCGGAGTCATCGCGATCTCTTTTAGCGCGCTTGCGTTCTTTGACTCCCCTCTCTATCGTTCCTTTAGAGTATTCCAAAACAGTTTCTTTTGAGGATTGCTTCTGAGGCGGAGTATGTTCTTGAATTTCTTCTTCAGAAGCTCTATCTCTTTGGATTTCTTGAATCATTTGAGTTATATTCAGAGAAAAACTTGACATGTCTTCTCCAGGAATATTTAAAATAGATTCAGAACCCATGATTTTATCCTCTTCCAGTTTTTCTTCTTCTCCTCTTCAGCCTACTACTCCATCTGATCCTTCATTCTTCTGTGCTCCTTTTCCTCTTCACCCTTCCTTCTAATTTCCTCTTCCTCCACTTTCCTCTTTTCCTCCCTCTTCTTCTTTAACTCCTCCAACACCTTCCTCCTCTTCTCATTCTCTTCCTCTTCCCTCCTCCTCCTCTCCTGCCCCTCCTCTTCCCTCCTCTTCTCCTCCTTTTCCTGCTCCTCCTTTTCCCTCCTCTTCTTCTCCTTCTCCTCTTCTTCCCTCATTCTCCTTTCATTCTCCTCCTCTTCCCTTCTTCTATTCTCCTTCTCCTTCTCCTCCACTTCTCTCCTCCTCTTCTCCTTTTCCTTCTCTTCTTCCCTCTTCTTCTCCTTCTCCTTCTTCGCAGCAGCGGCTGCTCTCAGCAGCTCTTTTTTAACTTTTAATTTCCTCTGCTGTCTTTTTTGTTTTTTCTTTTCTCTTTTTTCTCTCCTTTTTAATTTTAATTCATCCTTGAGTCTGTTCTCAGTCTCCATATTTTCAATTTTTTTTCAAGCTGAGAAACATATTCTCTCAAGTACTGATTTTGAGACCTCAATTGTTTTATTTCTTCTGCTTGAACATCCGGTGGAGGTGGCAAATAACCTTCAAAAACTGGTTCTTGCTCACTCGTTTCAGCCGGTTCTGGCTCCTTTTCCGCCGGGATGTAAGTTTCATTATATGTATGGCCTCCTTCATCTCCTTCTTCTTCTTCTTCTCCTTCTTCATCTTCATCTTCATCTTCTGCTTCTTCTTCTTCCTCCTCCTCTTCCCCTTCAACAGGAAGGCCAACCATATTTTTTTCAGCAATAGAGATGTTGGCCATTCGATTCAAAATCTGAAAATAAACAGAAAAAGGTAAGTTAAAAATAAAACAATGAAATAATGATACTGCGACCATGGTCGCAGTTTATTTATGAAGTATTTTTGAAAAGAATGCGACCATGGTCGCAGTATGTTTGTCATGCCCAAATTATCTGCCAAGCCATGCAGATAAACACTGCGACCATAGTCGCATTCCATGTAAAAGGTATTTTCAGGAGAATGCGACCATGGTCGCACATTGTTTGTCAGGCACAAAACGAACTGCGAAAGGTGCAGCTCAATACTGCGACTATGGTCTCATTTTATTTGTACTGAACATAAAAAGAAGTCTAACTTACAATATTGCCGTCAATCTCACTTAGATCAACTTCAAGTAGAGATCTACTAATATTTTGGAGGTCCCATCTTAAAACGCGTGGGGTTATGTCCTCCAAACCAGACCTCAGCTCAAAAATAGGAGCCCTCTCACAAAGCCAATACTGCAAAAAAGAAAAATTAAATTAGTTTACACAGATATTCACAATTTTTTTGGGTAAATTTCATACAATGTGGCCAAATTTGAGATTTGTACTTACAATTATTTGCACGGAGCATCCTTGCAGCTCGTACGTAGTTTGCCTGAAGATGTCCATTGACTCAATTAGGAATTGCCAAACAGCTTTTGCCCAGCATATTGTCCTCATCAGCTGCATATTGGCAATCTGTTCCACAATATACCACGGCACTGTGCATTTACTGCCAGAGAAGAAAAGAGTGGCCGACATGTATAGGATGATTAATGTGGTAAAGTCTTGAGCTGCAAGTCTGTGCATGTCACTTATAATTTCATGTAAAGTCATTTGCTGCTCAAGTTGTTCATCCTTTGTCACATCTACTTCACGCCTCCTCCTCTTCTTGACCAGAAGATCATCCAAAGCATCTTCAATGGATACTTTAGTGATCTTCTTTATATTAGGGAAATAATATTTTATCACCCCCTTTATCTTTCATCGTACATGTTTTATTCATCACAAAATCTGCCCCAATGATACGTAGACCAAACGTGAGGGCAACATCCTCAACTGTTAACTCAATCTGTTTGCCCCTAATTCTAAATGTCCTTGTATCCCTATCATACTGATCTAAAATACGCAGTACAGCAACGTTTGATTTTAGACCCTTTTCAGCTCCAAATTCTTCATTGTAGAAGGACATGAAGATTGGGCCAAATGGGGTATTCTTGATCGCCTCTACGAAATCTGCCTGAATGTACTTTTTAAATTTCTTTATGAATTCGCACATAGGTTTCAGGCTTGATCTCAGAGGACGAACCTTTATCTGTTGTTTACCTACATAGTAAGAAAAATTAAACAGTTCAGAGCAATGATCATTTAAAAATTATAAGGGGGTAAAAGGCATATTTGTTTTTAATAAACTGCGACTTCGGTCGCAGTCATACAATGCAAACACTAACAACTTGCACCCGGACGACACTGCGACCAGTGTCGCATAAGACTACAGTGCAATCATACACTGCGACCAATGTTTTTAAAAAGCATATTTTTTAAATAAACTGCGACCAAGGTCGCAGTCATACATTGCAAACATAAACTTGTACCAGGGACGACACTGCGACCAAGGTCGCATAAGATTACAGTGCAATCAGAAACAACTGCGACCCGGTTCGACACTGCGACCAAGGTCGCAAAAGACTACTGTGCAATCATAAACAGCTGCGACCAAGTATGATAAAACAAATGACGTTAAATACACTGCGACTTTGGTCGCAATAGACGACAACTCATATTTAAACAATTGCGACCCCATGTCGTCAGTGTGTAAGAAAAAAAAAGTAAGTTTCATATACTGCGACCAACGTCGCATTCGGCTACAAGGAAAGGTCCAAAAAAAAAATTTCCAAAGTCGCACAAATCTGAAACTATATTTTATCAACTGCGACCGAGGTCGCATGCAGTGTATGCACATCACTTTTTCGAAAATACTGCGACATAGTAAAAATAGAAGGAAATAAAAAAAATTTGAAAAAATAGGACCTTTATCGTCGTGTTACAAAATTTATAAATTTAAAAATTTATTCGTCATCTAAAGTTTCAAAATCTCTTTCTTAATTGCGACCATGGTTCCAAGATTTAAAAAAAAAATTGCGACCCGGAAATAAATATGGAAAAATTTTAAAACTATTAAAATACACAAACGCTAAAATTTTTGAAAATATCATTTTTTGTAGTACCTTTTTCGACGGATGATTTCTTCGGCGCAATCAGTTGCAAAAATATTTTTTAAAAAACGGATCAAATTTGTGAAAGAAAATAACTAATTGGATCTGAATCGCCGGTTGAAATTTTAGAGCTGTAAATTTTTTTGAAAACTAACTTTTTACATAAGGTAGAAAGTTGTGAGGGAGGGTATTTTCGGAAAATACAAAGTTGACGTGACTGACAGTAAATTAGGCGAGAATTTTCAGGATTTTGTCCACCAAAATTTATTAGAGATATGGGGCGGTGATGTTGCCACGTCCGCCGGCTGAGAGAACTCTCTCAGCCTGCCGGCTGAGGTACAGTAACCCCATATATATATATATATATATATATGAGAAAAATGTATATCAGCCGACGGCTGAGAGACCCTCTCAGCCTGCGGTGTCGTGGCACATTATTAGCCACACTAGAAAGGACGGCCCGCTTACCGAAATAGTTGAAATTACTAAATAGCCCTACTGTAAAAGACAATAGATTTGTATAGTTTATTATAATTTATATTTTCTGACGTTACTCAATTTTGTCACAATTATCTTTTATAACTGCGGCCAAACTGCAAACATTTTTTTATCAAATCACGAAACTAATTTGAATCCTTCTTTATTATTTTTTTTGTTATCTGATTTGAAATTTAATGATTTTTTAATATAGTCGCAGTTTTACTTTTTTTTCGCATGCAATGTATAAATTATTTTTTTTTTACATATTGAATTCGGACAAGGACTGCGACTATGATCGCAGTGCTTAACGAGAACAAGTCGTGGTACTGCGACTGTGGTCGCAGTACTCACGACAGCATTTTTTTTTGGGTGAGTTTTTTTGCTAAGTTATATGTAATAACGGTGTCTAAGGACTGATACTATAGTCGCAGTTTATGTATAGTTTTATATGTTTGATCTTCACTATAACTTATTGCATGCAAAGTAGGATTGCGACTATGGTCGCAGTGTTTAAGAACAACAGTGACAATCGTAGGACTGCGACTATGGTCGCAGTGTTTAAGGAGAACAGTGGAAATTTTCTAATTTGCGATATACAGTGAAATATACTGATTTGAGAGGATTGCGATGATGTTCACAATATTATCTGTTCATATAATTTATTTTTGGACTGCGACCATGGGAGCTGTTTATAACTTTATTGAATGCAAAACTATCAAACTGTTTATGACTGGACAGCGACCGTGGTCGCAGTTTCATATGTAATTATAATATGAGTACTGTGACCATTATTTCAGATAAGATGCAGAATTAATACCTATACGGTATACTTTGTATGTATTTTAAAAATGTGAAAGATTATTTTGCAGATAGAAGTAAATTTTATTTATAACATAATATGATGAGAAAGAGACCTTTTATTTATAACATAATATCGTGAGAAAGAGATCTTACAAAAAAAGAGCATTAAAAGCTTTTAAGAGAAGACAAAATAACGTTGAATATCAGAAGATCAGGAATTGCTAATCCTCGTCATCATCACCATCATAAGCAGATTCGTCTTCTTCATTCTCCTGGTCTTCCTGTTCATCACTTATTTCCTCATCATCTTCTTGTTTTTGAGGTTTTTTTGGTTCATCGATAAACTCCTAGAATGGATCGTCTCTATCAAGCTCTTCGTCCGATCCGTTGCGAGAAAGCGAGCCTATAGCATCAGAGGACATGCTTTCATCAAGCATGCCTCCGTCAAGTGGCAGAGGAATAATGTCCTCCTCACTAACCCACATGAAAACTTCATCATCATCATGAATAGGAGGATCAGTTAAAATATTATTTGATGTAGTGAGATAGTCAAAAGGAGTGAAGTCCAGACTGGTATCAGATTCCAGACTGGTATCAGATTCACTAGAATACCCTGAAGAAAGAGGACCAGTGGGGGATTGATTGAAGTTGAATTCTGAGTGTTCAGAGGAAGAAGATTGGGAAGACATGATTCAAGAATGAATTGTTTTTTCTGAAAGTTTTTGAAATCAAATTGAAAAGGAGCAAAAATATAGTTTTTAGATATGAGACAATATATTAGTTACAAGCACTATATAAAAGTCAATAATGTGAAAGAACATGAATAGTAATAATAATTGTTATAGGTTGAAGAGTTATGACTGGAGAATCCGAAGAGTTCCTTTTTTCCAGAGGTTTACTACGTGAAGTACAAATAAACTTGTTATAGAATGTTTTGCCTATATCTTTAGATTACGTATGGTGCACATCTTTCCTTTATCGTGATTAACATTAATGCATCTCTTTTTTCTAAACTGTTGTTGTATCACGGTAGATAGATTATTAATTACTTCATTAAATTTAGTGTAATTAATATAGTATTTTTATAAGATGTGATATACGCGAACTGATCTCAGGGTCGCATGGCTAAACTACCTTGTAACATTATAAAAAGTCTTTTACATAAGGCATGCGAAAAAAGATTGCGACTTTGGTCGCAGTGCTGAAGGAGGTCGCAGTGCTGTACGATAACATGTTTTCGTCTGTTATTTTTTTATGTTATAAGGAATGCGATTATGGTCATGTGTGATATAAAAAAGTTTTTGTTATACTATCACTGCGACTATTGTCGCAGTCGTCATTTAAAATTGAAAGTTATTTTGTATTAAGTCTGCGACCATGGTCGTAATGATTGAAAGTTTTATTATGTTATGACTGCGACTATGATCGCAGAATTTATAAAACGGTGAGAATTCTGTTACAGAAGGCATTCTTCTGTTTATTTCACATTATGTTCATCCAATTTTTTCTCTATTATATTTTCGATGTAGTAGAATTACGAATTTTATAACTGTAGATATATTCAACTGAAAATTATTTTAGGTAATTTTTGTTTGTGGATGAGTTTATGGCAGTTTAGAAGTTAAAATGGATTATTTTTGTCATTTTGATTCACGAATGTTTAGGCGGGATTTATGGGGTATTTTTGTCATTTTGATTCACGAATGTTTAGGCAGGATTTTTTTTTTTTTTTTTTTTGGCGCCTACACTCTGCGGCCGATCTGTGGCATATATTCAGCCACGTCACCGCGGTCTGAGAAACTCTCTCAGCCGTCGACTGAGGTACAGTAACCCCTATATATATATATATATATATATATATATATATATATATATATATATATATATATATATATATATATATATATATATATATATATAGAGAGAGAGAGAGAGAGAGAGAGAGTAGTATCATTTCGAAAGGATTCGAGGCCGAATCTTTCTCACTCAAATACTAACATCTGACATTCGAATACAAGATCCACTCCGTTGAAGTTGATCTATATTATTCAAGTATTTATAAATCAAAAATTAAGTGTTTTGAATATTTTTTGCTCATGTATCAACTTGAAAAAAACGGACGGTTTAAATAGTGAGTTGGTTAGTTTAACGGTGTAGAATATTTGAAATCTAACAAAAATTAGTTTGTAAGGGTTTTTAAATGTTTAGATCATGATCGAATAACAAATTTGAATGTCTAAAGATATAAATCTAACCAACTCACTACTTTCGGCCGTCTATTTTGCGCTGCTTGATGGATGGGCAAAAAGTATTCAAAACACTTGATTTTCAGTTTATAAATACTTGAAATAATATAGACCAATTTCAACGGAGTGGATCTTATATTCGAATGTCAGAGTGTTGTATTTGATGGAAAGGATTCGGGCTCGAATTCTTTCAGAATGATACTAGTGTGTGTGTGTGTGTGTGTGTGTGTGTGTGTGTAGAGAAAGAGAAACTTGTGTCATTTCGAAGGATTCGAGGCCGAATCTTTCACTCAAATACTAACATCCGACATTCAAATATATGATGCACTCTGTTGAAGTTGACCTATATTATTTCAAGTATTTATAAATAAAAAATCAAGTATTTTGAGTACTTTTTGCTCATGTATCAAGTTGGGGGAAAACGAACGGTTTAAATAGTGAGTTGGTTAGTTTAATGGTGTAGAACATTTGAAATAAAAGAAAAAAATGGGTTTGCAAGGGTTTTTAAATCTTTAGATCATGATCAAATGGCTGAATCGAGAATTTGTATGTCTAAAGACATAGATCTAACCAACTCACTACTTTCGGCCGTCCATTTTGCACCGCTTTATGGAAGGGCAAAAAGTATTAAAACACTTGATTTTTAGTTTATAGATACTCAAAATAATATAGATCAATTTCAACGGAGTGAATCTTATATTCGAATGTCAAAATGTTATATTTGAGTGAAAAAGATTCGAGACCAAATCATTCCCACTTAAATACAATCATACATCATCCAAATACAAAATCCATTATGTTGAAGTTGATTTATATTATTTCAAGTATCTGTAAATAAAAAATCAAGTATTTTAAATACTTTTTTCCTATGCATCAAACAGGGGAAAAATGAACCCCCTAAATAGTGAGTTGATTAGTTTAACAGTGTATAACATTTGAAACCTAACAAAGAATTAAGATAATATCACCAAAAATTAAAAAAAATAAAAGAAAAAAATATGGCATAAGAGTTAGAGTTAAAGAACCCCGAGTCAAAATTTCACGATCACAAAAGTGTATATAACTTAGAGTAAAATAATAGACTATGAGAAATACAGTTTGACTCCTTGCCTTAATTGATAACAAGTTTTTGAATAAAGACTAAGCTTAAGAATGAAAAGTTCGATTTTTCTATAACTTATAAATTACTTAATTCTTACAATAATACTTAAAATATTTCTCTCTTTTAAAATGTGTTTTCAAAATACTAACACTTTGCTTCTCTTTCTTTATAGATTTTGTGGGTGTAATTCACTAAAAAGCCTCACGAGACAAAACTCGTCCTCTAGGGGAAATCTAGAGGTTTAATGGTTTGTTGCACATGCTCAGTGCAATCACGTGACCTGAGAAAGTGGTATAATAATCTTTGGTTTAGTTTTATTATTTTGCTCGAGGATAAGTAAAAGATAAGTGTGGGGGTGTGATCGTACACATATTTGTATTCTTTTCATTACACTCTTATATTTATCGTGTAATAAATCTGCTAATTTTCTTGTCTTAAATGTCTATTTTGTAAAAGATAATCATGGAGAGAAAGAGGATTAAACCAAATAAAGACCAGTTAAAATCAGATTTAACTCGATCTATTTGGTTAGCTGAGGATGATCCCAGATCCAGTCAGTTAAAATCAGATTTTGGTGAATCAATTCGGTTAACTTAAAGATCTATTAAGATATCACCACATTCAGAACAGATCAAGGATCAGGGCAAATCAAAGAAGATAAAACCATTTGAAAAATCAGTTAAATCAGATCTCTACAAATTAATTGGTTAAAACCGAAAATCAATAGAAAAATCATCAAAAATTAGAAAATCAAACGACATATCTTTTTGGATAAACGGACGAAACGAAACGCAGGGGTGATCTGCTCCCAGGATGTGTCCATTTGGCCACATCCTTGCCGTGGATCCGTGGTAAAAGCCGCGAATCCGCGGGGTTGTTGTAAAAGTTAGGAGAGTATTTGCTCCCCTATCTTCGTACTCCTCTACCCTCTGCATTTCTCCTATAAATACCTGCAATCTCAAAAACAAATGAGAATGATCAAGAAGAGAGTAGAATAGATTTTTGTATAAATTTAACATAAATTTTTTTCTCTTTTAATGTAATTTTTATTTTTCTTTAAGTAACTGAGAGGAGAGAAAAATTTCATGGAGGAATGAGAGCAAGCTTGTACTGAGGGTGACACCGGTTTAAGTAAATCTTTTCTTTCATTATTATTTGAATCGAATCAAAGTTTTTTTTCCTTCTTTTCTCTTGTTTTTGTTGGTTTTCCTTTGATGTGTTTACAATCCAAGTGAATCCGATAGCCTCGAAACTGCTTTGCTATTGCTAGTGCCCTTGATGGCCTATGGTGATGAACAACCATTCCTTTATTAGTTTATCTTGCCCTTTTGTTCATAGTGTAGATCAGGACTGGGGAAGATCCTACACGTCATGCTTGAAATCCTTCAAAGACCAGGTAAGTCGTAGCAACAGATCCAAGGTATATGAGCACTGAAGAGGTAAGTAAGAATTTTTAAGTTTTCTTCTTTTCTTTTAATCTTTAGTTTAGATCACCATCAACTCTCAACTCTATTCACTTTTTTACTTTTTTTGTATAAATTTATTTTCTATTTTCTCCATTTACTCCAACCTATCACTTTCACAATTTAACATAACTTATTTTTCTTTTCTTTTAAAGAACAAGAGATAAACTTTAATCATTTTAAGTAACTTAAAGAGAACTTACAAAATGCTTTCATCGCTAGTCCCTCCTTGTGGATCACGACTCGCATAGCCACTTTGCTATAGCGGTAATATTGAATACTTGCACTTCTATTATAAAGTTCTAAAATTCTGTATTTTTCTGTGCACAGGTTTGAACCAATCACCAACTGATCCAACATAGAGACTCGAGGAGACTGAATGTTAATCTTCTTAGGCAGAAAAGCCCTAGATTTAGCCTTAGAGGTTTTTTTCTTAGCCATAGGCTAAGTTAGAGTAGCTTCACCCTGTGAGTTAGCTTCGCAGGGCGAAGCTACTTAAGCACTTAGTGCTTTAGCTCTGCCGTTGGAAGCGAGCTCCGTGCTCTCACTTCGAGCGAAGCTGAAATAGCTTCACTACTAGCGCCCAATGATGCTTCAGTTCTAGCCTCGCGACTCAGAGCTCACTGGGTTCTTGATTTGAACGAAGCTATAATAGCCTCGTTGTTAACATCCATTAGTGCTTTGGCCTTAACCTCATGGGAAAAGCAACGCTTAGCTCTGTGAAGAGATGAAATAGTCTCGCAGTCAAAGATGTTTTAGCATCGCATGAAGCTAAATTAAGAGATTTATCTCTAGCCTCGCATGAAGCTGGATTGGATTTTTTTAATCCAAATAGCTTTAGCAGAGGCTATCTTAGGCTCGCATGGAGTTAGTTTAGTGTGCTGGTGCGAAGCTGATTTAATCTCTGTTAAAACTATGTTAGACTCGCGTGGAGTCTGTTTAGCCTTGTAGGAGGTTGTGATAGGCGCCGCAAAGAGCCTTATTCATCTCAACAGAGACTTGCTTCCAAGCAGTAGTCTTAGGGGCTCTGGCTACAGTGATCTTCCGGTGCTTACGCACATACATGAGACTTGTGTTACCCCCAGAGAGAAGTTGTTCGAACTTCTCTTGGTTAAAATGAATGACTAAAGTTTCAATAGTAGACCCAAGAGTCTGAAAGTCGCATTGCGACACTTGATTCTCAGCAATGGAGAATGTAATCCCTAGCGGAACTGCCATCTTGTTTTTCATTGATTGTTAAAGGGGTCCATTGATTGTTAAAGGGGAAAGCTAACAAATAGAGTGTAGAAAATTACAAGTAATTAAAAAAAATTACAAGAATCTTTTACTATTATTTTTAGGGAAGTGTGCCAGTGGGAGTCAGATCAGCGCGTGATCACTTTGTCCCGTTGATGATGCGAGCATTCGATCTTCAAGTACTACTGCTTGAGAATTTCCTTCTCGCCTTATTCTGAAATCCTTCGAGAGTGAAAGATCTTAGGGAATGAGAACCCTGAGTTAGAGAACTAAGTCTCTGAAAGCTTGAAAGCTAGAAAATGATCTCTGTTGGAACTTAATTTTGATGATACATTTGTGAAGCCATATCATTGGAGCTCTATCACAAGTCTATTCAAGAGTTATTCATGATCAAGACTTCCCAAGGAGAGTTGATAATGATGTGTATTGTAATTGTTGATAGCATGTTAAAAGTCTTGACACACACACACACACATCATAGCCTATTAGTCGACTTATAGTTTTGTGTAGTCGACTTATACATGGTAAAGTCGACTTGCCTTCTTATGTAGTCGACTAGCTTTTTGTCCTAAAAGATCCCAACTCTCTGTTTGTCACTGTTAGTCAACTTAACAGTTTATATAGTCGACTAATAAGTGTTGTAGTCGACTTATACCCTCCTTCTAGTCGACTAATAGATGGCCTAGTCGACTTATAATATAGTTCTGGTCGACTTGGTTCAGTTTCCAGAAACTTGTCTTTTGAGTTTATCATGACCTAGTCGACTTGGTCTCTTCTATAGTCGACTAACCTTGAGAAATTTGCCTATCCTAGTCGACTAACCCCATATCTCAAGTCGACTAATGACAGTTTCTGACTGTTGGACAGTTTCTGTTTTCTGGTGTTTTCTTCAACGTTATCCAACGTTTAAACATTCAAATTTGTCCTAATAATTACCCTAACTAACCATAGAGTTCACGTATAAATAGGGTTGTTATCTTAGGGTTCAAACACCAATTCAAACATATAGTTTCTGACAAAAAATCTTGCAAAAAAATTCTGGTTCTCTGAAAATTGTTTCCACTTTCTGTTTCTTCACCAAATTCCTACTCCAAAGTGAAGATTTCTGAAAGTAAACCTATAATAGCCCTTATCCACGATCACATACTGAATCAAGGCTTATAGGAAAGTTTGTAATCACTCAAAGGAATCATTGTACAAGAGCGTCTTCTTAGTGTAGAAGAGAAGTTGTACAAGGTGTTGTGGTCTTCTTGGTTGTAAGAAGAGTTGTATACATTTGGCAAAGGGGATTTGTCAAGTGGGAGACAAGGTGTTGATTTTGGGTGTACAAAGTCAAAGGATAAAGGAAAATCTCAAGCGGGTGGCTTGGGGACTGGATGTAGGTCACAAGGACCGAACCAGGATAAATATCTCGTGTTTGCGTTTGCTTAACTTTTCTGAGATTTAATTTTCTTTTATTGCAAGTTCTTTATTTATTTAACTCTAATCATCCTTTGTTTAGTATATGTGTTGACATTGTATTTTAGATCCACAATTGGCATCATCTCGGGACCAACAATTGGTATCAGAGCAGGTTCAACAATCTCTTGTTAGCCAAGGCTCAAGAAAGAAGTTTTTAGCTTATATATTTCTGCTAATCAAAGTGCCACCGAGCTTATTTACAAGTGAGCTATTTATAGGTTGGCAGGAATGTAACTGCCCCTAAAATTCAGCAAGACCGACAATAGTTTGTTAGCCTCGCGTGAGGCTCATACAGGCTTTGTGCGAGGCTAGAAAGCTTCATGTGAAGCTAAATGTAGGCCTCGTACGAAGCTAAATAGGCTCTCACGAGCATATGACAGTCGTTTGACTCGTCTTTGTCCACTTAATGTGGGACGAAGTGGGTGGGTGTAACCGTCCACTTAAAGTGGCATTAACCCCCACTAAAGTAGTTGAGTTAGCTTACTAATTGAATTGGTCAATAAATGACTGGAAAAGCTCACAACGGGGCAAAATAAAGCTTCAATGAAGCTATAAAAGAGCTCTAGGCGAAATTAAGAGCTAGCTCACTTCAGGCGAAGTAAGAATTAGCTCTTTAACGGAGCGATGCTAAGCTTCAAGGCGAAGCTAAGTAACATTAGCCTCTTAGGAGAAGTTAGCCCCTTGGGCTCATGCGAGGCTAAGTGTTGAATAAACTTAACCTCATAGGCCTGTGTAGGCCTTTTCAAAGGCAATACTTGGCCTACTGTCGGCTTCACTGGACCTGTAGGGTCCAAGTCACTGCTTTAACCATCAGGGGTAGGCATAAACTGGTCGTCAGCTTATTTGCAACTTATCTTTTATAAATGTTAACAACTTAGATATCGTTCAGACTGGTTGAAATGTTATCTGGGAGTTTCTATTTTCGGAGTGTCAACACCAATCATTGAGGAGGCGATCCGGCCTACATATAAGGAAGCTAAAATCAGTTCAGAGTACAAGATGTGGAAGGATACTATGATGAAAGAGATGAGTTCTTTACACAAAATTGACACTTGGCAACTGTCAGAGTTTCCCTAGAGAAAGAAGGCGATCAGTTGTAAATGGGTATTTGTAAAGAAATATGAATCTCCTGATGATGATATTGTACGCTATAAAGCCAGATTGGTAGCTAAAGGCTATGCTTAGCGAGAAGACATTGGCTACAATGATGTATTCTCACCGTTTGTGAAAACACTCTTCTATTTGAATTTTACTGGCACTGGTAGCACAGTACGAGTTGAAACTTGATCAACTCGATGTGAAGACATTTTTCTCCATAGCAATCCTGAAGAGGAGATCTACATATCTTAGCCGACGGGGTTCAAAACTACAGGAAAGGAATAAATGGTATGCAAGTTGAAGAAATCATTTTATGGACTAAAGCAATCAACAAGGTAGTAGTATAAGCGTTTCAATAGCTTCATATATGGCAAAGGTACACACAAAGTCATTACTATCCATATGTGTATTACAACAACCTACCGAGTGGAGAGTACATCTATCTACTGTTGTATGTGGATGATATGCTCATTGCTTTCAAAGGTAGATCTGCAATTGACAAACTGAAAAAGAACTTGTCTTTTGAGTTCAAGAAGAAGGATCTGGGTGAATCGAAGAAGGTACTAGGCATGAAGATTGAGAGAGACCGGAAAGGTGGTAAGGTTAGCTTGATGCAAAAGGGGTATTTGAAGAAGGTACTTCAGAAATTCAACATCAACGGTGATATGAAGTCTGTAAGTACATCATTGGCTCTTCATTTCAAGTTAAAAACTACTATGTCTCCTACTTTCGTTGAAGAGCGTAATTACATGACTCACGTACCCTATGCTAGTGTGATTGGTAGTTTAATGTATGCAATAGTGTGTATAAGGCCTAATTTATCACAAGTTGTCTCAATGGTTCGAAGATATATGCACGATCCCGATAAGGGTCATTGGGAGGCAATGAGGTGGATTCTATGGTATATCAAATATACCATAGACGTTGGTTTGGCATTTTTTTTAGGTAAGCAGGAGTGTATCAAATATGTTGATTCCGACTATATAGGAGACCTCAACAAATACCAGTCGATAACGGGATATGTGTTTACATTGTCCCAAGTACCGGTGAGCTAGCGCTTTACTCTACCATCTACTGTCGCATTGTCTACTACGAAGTCCGAGTATATGGCCATGACAGAGGCCATGAAGGAGGCAATTTGACTTCAAGGGTTGCTTGATGACTTGAGAGTTGGTCAGAATATCTTGAAGATCAACTTTGATAGCATGAGTGCTATCTATTTGGCAAATAATCAGGTGTATCATGCAAGAACGAAGCACATCATTGTCAAGTTCCACTTTATTTGGGAGATTCTTGATAAGGGTGACATCGAGTTACAAAAGATTCACACGAAGGAGAATCTCGCTGATATGCTTACCAAGGTTGTTTCAGGAGTGAAGTTTGCATATTGCAAGGAGATACTCCATATCCTTCAAGTTGTTTGAGCTCGGTAGAGCTTGTTTGGATGAATTACGGATGGCTTGATCTCCTGAACAAGGGGTATGTAAGCAACCACATTGGTGCAACCCGATGGAGTCGACATTGTGCTTTGTTATGTTCGGCTTAGATTTGAGAAATCTTCACCGAGGATAATTGTGGGAGAGAGTGTAAGATCTTGTTCTTAGAGTTCTTTTTAACTTATTGGAGAAGATAGCACAGAGATTGGAGTTCAACGGGGTAAAAGAGAAGACTAGACTCAGCCGAAGACCGAGGGCTGATCGACCGGCTGGTCGACTGACCATGCACAAAATGTGCACAAGGAAGTTGCGGTTGACCGCTTGGTCGACCACCCAAAGGAAGCAGCGGCAACAGATGAAGTCGATCGCCTGAATCAATCGACTGAGTGCCAGAGTTTAACAGAGAATTGGCTCTCTGTGTATTTTCCCAGTGATCGACCGCAGCAATTGGGGGGAGAGAGTGTAAAATCTTGTTAGTAGAGTTTTTTTAACTTATTGGAGAAGATAGCGCAGAGATCGGAGTTCAACGGAAGAGGGTAGACGACCAGACGCAACCGAAGACGGAGGGTTGGTCGACATGTCATGCACAAAATGTGCACAAGGAAGCTGCGGTCAACCGCCCAGAGGAAGCAGCAACAACCGATGGAGTCAGTCGACCGCCCGATCGACCGACTGAGATGCCAGAGTCTAACAAAGAGTTGGCTCACTGCGTATTTACCCAGCGGTTGACCGCAGCAAGGAGCTAGTCGATTGCCCGGTTGATCAGGACGTGTGTTCTGAGTTTCCTAATATGATTATGGGTTCGTTTCTGATTCGAATTCAGATCCATTGGTTTTCTTTTCTTCAAGGATTCTCTGGGTATATAAGAGGGGTATTGTCCCCAACTATTGTAATATGTAATTGATTGATTAATAAGATCTCTCTCTTTTTTGTCCCAATGACGTAGGCAATTACCGAATTCAGATCTGTTGGTTTCTTTTTCTTGCTTTGATACCAATTGAAGGACTTGGGGCACCATCCCAAAAGATTAGACTTGGAGTTGCCAAAATCTTTAAATATTCAAGACCATCCTCTTGTCTAGCTGATGTAGGACTATTTATTCGACATCCAACTCGACAGATTAGAGAAGCGTGTAGCTTATAAGTGTAAGAAAAGAATTTTTTTCTAATAATAAAAAAATAAAATTCTTTTTACCTACACACTTGCAAGTTGCGACAGATACGCCTCTCTACGCGAAATTTAGATGAGTGAGCCCTCCTAGGTTATATTACATTATATTATATTAATATATTAATTAAAATCGGCCGAGCGAAGCGAGGGAGGTTATTTTCTCCCGTGACTTTTATATAAAATTTGTCCGTCCGTCTGTCCCCTCGTTTTCGTCCGCTAGAGAAAAAAATAGAAAACTGCTTTCCTTTTCCATCGCCGCTGCCCTCTCTCTTCCCTCCCCCTCCTTCCTCATTTTCTCTTTCTCCTTCCACCACCGCCCTCTCCCCTCCCTCTCCTTCTCTCCCCTCCCCTTTCTCCCTCCTCTTATTCTCCTCTTCTTTCCACCACTGTCCTCTCCTTCTTTCTCCTCTACCCCTCATCTTTTTTGTCGCTGGTCAGTTTTCCACCACCGACGGTATTCTAGTATTAATTTTTTCTGAATGAGCCTGTTTGTTTTAGTCGTGTAGAATGAATCTGTGGATTCTAAGCGTGTTGAAAGGTATCTCTAAAGAAAGGGTGTGAGCAGTAAGATCTATTGGTTAGGTAGTTTTAGCTTGTTTAGCTATTTGATCAAGACATGTCCAAGGATTATATTCAATATACTCCGATATGCAATTGCCCACATCTTTTCTAGCAGGAATTTGGCCAGCTTCTCTCATGGCATCACCCAACGTAAACATAATGCAACATACAACCAAAGAGATGGTCGATTGGAGATCCTTCCTCCCTTAGAAACTTTCCAATAGTAGGATCAAATTGTGATGATGTGCCTCATTTTACCCAACCTCAAGTTTCTATCTCAGGCCTTCTCCCTGCACCAATGCACTGAAGGTGTTTGCATAGATGCCCAGATCACCATGCTCCACAATGATGCGGCAATGGGTGATTCGTTATCAATGTGCCGCTGTGTTTGAAAGGGAGCATATGATGGCCAATACTGTGATTTCTCTCGTCATGGAATATGCAGGCACAAATGGCAGCAGAGGCTCACACTACTCGAATGGGAATTCTTCTAGGCTGCAAGCCACCAAAAGGAAGCATCACATTGTAGTTAGTGACTCGCTGAATTGGGTCAAATGGATCATCTATAAGTGCAAAAAGATATTCCAAGTTTAAGATGCAACCGAGATGCCCGCTTCATGGCTCAGTATGCTCTTCATTCATCCTCATTGATTGTATGGCAATTGCTTTATATTTCCTTCACCTATAGATGATGGTTCGACACCATAAATACCACCATTTGCCTTATATAATAATAAAGCCAAGTTTTCCATGAAACCCCCCCCCAAAAAAAAAAAGAAAAGGTTCGGTTATAAATGCAGGAACATTGTTTGCCTTCATCCGTAGATTCATGTCTCTTCACCATTCATCCTGATAAGAGATTAGAAAATTTACAAAATGGTAGCTTTAAACTCATTATCGCTTTCCAAATCTTCACCCTACTACGTACAATGAACCTAAATGAGAAAACATTTCTCTTTTCATCCATGCAGGATGGATCCCATCTGTCATGGAGGGTGCTAAGTAGAACTTGGGGTGTCAAATATTTTAGAAATTGGAAAATGAATTCCAAAGAAGGAAGCCATTCACGCGAAAGAAGACGACAGTTGCTCTAAAAAAGTTAAAAATTCCAGCGAATCCCCCTTGGTGACACTTGCCTTTCCATGCCCTGGACAGGTTCTTGAATCATGGCATAGCCCAAATCGCTTCAAATTCTTATTCTTGTCATAGTATAATCTTCATTCTGCTTGCCTATATCACTCCCATGTTCTCAGACTAAAACAAGAGGGAGAATAGAGGCAAAATGGCTACCACCACTGTGATCCCCTGTGTGAAGTATCTACTGTTTTTGGTGCTGATGATGGTTAATCTTTCATCCCAGAAAGTTTGTGGAGCTCCTGCAGATGCAGAGTTGGAGCAATTTCCAGATTTTGACGGGCCCCTTCCTTCCAAACACTATGCTGGGTAAGTGATATCAACACAGTAGCAAAAATTAAGATATAAACATGTGATAATTACGTCGTTTTTAAAATTAATCTAAATCCATATTGTTGATAGTATGGTTTTGGAAGTACCATAAATCAGGAATTGATTGTATAAGACTACAAATTACATCTAAAGTTTGTAACTTTTATGAGATGAGAAATATCGGTAGGTAACTTGATATATCCATACAATGATGTTGGAGCCCTAATAATACATAGACATGCCGACACGGACACATTATGACGCAGTCACTGACATACAACAAATTGTAAAAGTATACACACAAACAACAATATTGTGTCTGATACACGAATCTAAACTGTGTTTCCAACAAGTTCCCGACATGACAGTCTCATAATTTCATGCTACCTAGAGCCCTATACTTGTGTCCATATAGTTCTAATTATGCTTTCATTTAGGACCTATTCAATAAAACAACCATTATAATAATGATGGTCTTTCATAACCCCAAGGAAACTTCGTCCATGATTCAGAAGCCAAAAACATGACCCAGTGGGTAAAAAGGAAAAAAGTAAACATTGACCAAATCCTTATTGATAAATCTGAGATTAGAGAAAATAACAGTAGACTAAGGATGGCATTTTTTTTTCATTTTACCATGTTATCTTGTATAATACTATATAAACGGGGATTTCAACCATATTTTTATTAAGAGAAACAAATCTTGACCGTATTATGGCCACTGTTTTAGAAATATCACCTGGTTTAAAAGCCATGGGTTGTCAACCAACAAAAGAATAATTGGTAGACCTAGATAGCCTTCATTTTGCTCGAGATTCAGTCGCTGAAGACATTGCGCCTGATATGTGATCTATAACATGCAAACTTGTGCGTTTGGTAATAACCATTAAGTGCACCTAACATCCTTGTTAGAATAGTTATTGGGCTATTGGTTATTGAGTTATTGAGCTTCTACCCAATAGACTCATTCTCATCACTTTTATTATATATATGCATTGTCTCTCCTTTATTATCAATCAATTCATCTATAGGGTTTTCTATTTCTCTATATGGTATCAGAGCAAAGTAAACCCTATCCCTGAAATTCATTATCTTTTTCTCCTTCCACATCTTTCAAGTATTGCCGCCGCCACCTCCTCCATGTCATCATCTTTTGGTTTATGCATCTCTGACCAGATGACAGTCAACCTCTATATGCTTAGTCCTCTCATGGAACTCTTGATTTTGTGTGATATAGATAGCAAACTGATTATCACAAAACATAGACATAGGGCCAAGATTACTAAAACCAAACTCCAATAACAGATTTTTCAGCCACAATATGTCACAAGTAGTATGTGCCATGACTTTATACTCAGCGTCTGCACTCGATCTAGAAACAATATCTTGTTTCTTGCTCCTCCATGCCACCAGATTTTCTCCAACGAATGTGCAATAGCTAGTAGTGAACTTCCTATCTCCCTTATCACCAGCATATCCTGAGTCAGAATAGACAAAAATACGAACATGTCCTTATTTCTTGTACAACAAACCTTTTTCAAGAGAGCTTTTGAGTAAGTAAGAATCCCCAAAGCAGCTGTCTAGTGAATCTCTCTAGGCTGATACATAAACCTACTCAGTACTCCAACTACAAAGGTTATATCAAGCCTAGTAACTGTCAAGTAGATCAACTTTTCAATCAATCTCCTATACTATCTAGGGTCATCAACTAGATGACTATTATCACACCATAAATCCACATTTGCTTCCATTGAAGTGCTAGCAGGTTTGCACCCCAATATATCTTCTCAAGGAGATCAAGTGTATACTTCCTCTG
This sequence comes from Agave tequilana, assembly GCA_038442645.1. Lineage (NCBI taxonomy): Eukaryota > Viridiplantae > Streptophyta > Magnoliopsida > Asparagales > Asparagaceae > Agave > Agave tequilana. Next base: position 30,361 of record JAVJIF010030765.1, on the reverse strand, counting down.
AGATAGAAGCAAATCATGCTTTTGATAAGAAACTTCAACCCCAAGGAAGTATCTTGGCTTCCCATATCCTTCATCACAAAATATCATTTGAGATACTCTTTTATTTCTGCTAAGGCCACAGAGTCACTTCCAGTTAGCAAAATGTCATCAACATACACTACCAGTATCACTGAGCCAGACTTAGTATAACGAACAAACACTGATTAATCTGAATGACAATGAGCAAATTCAATATCACAGATAACCATGCCGAACTTCTCAAACCATGCCCTTGGACTCTGTTTGAGTCCATAGATCGCCTTCCTAAGTTTACAGACAGTATTCTTCTCCTGAGCAATATACCCTGCAGATTGCTCCATATAAACTTGCTTCTTTAAGTCCCTACAGAGAAAGGTATTCTTGACATCTAGTTGAAATAAGGGCCACTCCATATTAACAACAACAGAAAATAGAATTCGAATGGAGTTTAACCGAGCAACTAGTGAAAAAGTCTCAAAGTAGTCCACGCCATATGTTTGAGTATATCCTTTGGCAACAAGCCTGGCCTTTTACCTATCCACTGAACCATGAGGGTGATACTTCAAGGTATAGACCCATCGACAATCCACAACAACATCATTGGGTGCAGAGACCAACTCCCAAGTTACTCGAGAAATAAGAGCATTCATCTCCTCATCCATAGCCTGCTTCCAGGTAGGTATTAATACAACCTCCTCATACGGTCTGGGTAAAGATACAGAGGATAAAGATAAGGCAAACTGGCAAAAGGGGGAGTAAGACGATCATATGAAATAAAATGAGAAATAAAATAATCAGTACAAAACCGTTTACCTTTGCGGAGGGCAATAGGGACATCAAAATTAGAGGAAGATACTGACGACTAAGGAGGTGAACCTTCCACTGGAGAGGAGGCGGTCAGAACCAGTTCAGAGGCAGGAACTTTTTGTCGATGAGTGTAGACATATTTGAATCTTTTTTCGAGATAGCTTTGGTGCAGGTGGCACTGTAGTATCTTTTAATGACACTATCGAAGAGACATCATGGACAACAGCAGGTACAGGCAAAAGAACAGACAGTGAAAGAGAAATAGATTTCGATGCAGTAACTGGACATTGTGGAGATAGTAGAGAACTGATTTAAAAAATGTGACATCAGCTGACACAAAATACTTTCTGGTTGATGGACTATTGCACCGATATCCTTTTTGAGTTCGAGACTACCCAACAAAAACACATTTTATAGACCTAGGAGACAATTTATTCAGACCTGGAGACAAATTCTGAACAAAATATGTACAGCCAAAAACACGTGGAGGAACTGAGAAGATACTTTTGCCAGGATATAGACATGAAAAAGGGATTTTGTCATGAAAAACTGAGGAGGGCATCCTATCAATCAAATGACAGGCGCTTAACACTGCATCAGCCCACAAATACTTCATAACATGCATATGAATCATCATGGTTCGAGTAACATCTAGGATGTGTCTGTGTTCGCGTTCCGCAACACCATTCTGTTGGGACATATGAGAGTAAGATGTTTGATGAATAATTCCATTCTTAGAACAAAAAAGAGAGGCATCATTTTCATATATTTTAGGGAATTGTCAGTATGAAACACACGAATAGCGATAGAAAATTGAGTTTTTATTTTATTATGAAAATGTTTGATGACACCATAAACTTCAGATATCTCTTATAGCAAATATAGGCAAATCATCGAGAGAAATCATTAACAAAGATGAGAAAATATCTAAAACTTTTGGATGAAGGCACACGACTAGGACCCCAGACATCAGAATGAACTAACTCAAAAACAGGACTACTACAGTTATTAATTCAACTCGAAAAAGAGACACAATGATGCTTGCCCATCTCACAAGACGAACAATCAAGTGTAGAAAAAGAAGACTCAACAGATATTACCGACCGAAACTTCTACTATGAGGGATGACCCAAAAGCCAGTGCCAGAGTAGAATAGGATCAGGCTGACTTGTACCTAAGCCAGTAGGGGACACTCCGTCATCTAATCATGACATGAACCAATCCTCCACTCAGTTGTCAGGTCCTGAAAGACACAGTAAGAAGGAAAAAAGATTACACTACAGTTATGTTGTTTAGTAAACTGACTGATGTATAACAAGCTTACATGAAATTTTAGAACATAAAGATATTTTTAAGGTTCAAAGATGGAGTAGCCTAAACTACCCCATCACCAAGGATAGGAGATTGTGTACCATCAACAATGTTAACAGAAGAAAATTGAGTGAAAAGATGTAAAGAGGTGAATTTGTCCTTAATACCTGTCATGTGAGATGAGCCTCTTGAATCAATATCCAAGGTCTGTGAGGAGAGACAATGTAAGCATTCATATCCGGAGAGGATGGATGAGTTGATGAATAACCTGTCTGAAAGAATTCGAGCTGAAGTAACCTGTCATACTTCTCCTGTGATATCTGAACAATAGGAGCACCAGAAGGTGCAGAGACAGTATCCAAGAGAATATGAGCAGTATCATCAGAGAGCCAAGATGAAAAAACAAGAGAGGATGATGTACTTGAGACAATTGACATCACAACCAGTTATAGAATTACCAGAAAGATAGCCAGTAGTAGCAGTAAACAACCAGTAATGAAGAGAAACAAATAACTTAGTTACCAGATAGTAGCATAGACAACTTTAAATAGCCAGATTAGATGTAAAAATCTGATTTTTTGGTGATGTGGCTGAAAAATCTGTTATTGGAGTTTGGTTTTAGTCATCTTGGACCTATGCTTATATTTTGTAATAATCAGTCTGCTATCTATATCGCACAAAATCAAGAGTTTCATGAGAGGACTAAGCATATAAAGATTGACTGTCATCTGGTCAGAGATGCATGGACCAAAAATGTGGTTTCTCTCCCGTTTACTCCATCTTCAAAACAGTTGGTAGATTTACTTATCAAAACAGCTTCTCCAAAGGTATTTTCTGTCTTATATAGCAAGCTAGGTATAGTTGACATTTATGCTCCAACTTAAGGGGGAGTGTTAGAATAATTATTAGGCTATTGGTTATTGAGTTATTGAGCTTCTACCCAATAGACCCATACTCATCACTTTTATTATATATATGTATTGTCTCTCTTTTATTATCAATCGATTCTTCTTTAGGGTTTTCTATTTCTCTACAATTCTCAAGTATCTGAGATTCATTAAAATTTATTATCATTTGGGATTTTAATACTATTGGAAACTTAAAACAATGTTAAAATATACTATGTGTATCTGCAGCTCCTTATGTGCTAAACAATACTTTATTCAACAGCTACATTACTGTTGGTGATCAAGATCATAAGCGGCATTTGTATTACTACTTTGCTACTTCAGAAAAGAGCCCTCTAGAAGATCCTATGACTATATGGATAAATGGAGGCCCAGCTTGTGCAGGTCTATGTGGTCTTTTTCAATTAGTTGGTGGGTACTTCATAGTTTTGATAGTACTCTTTGTTCTTTACTACTCATCATCTTTTACCATGAAATGATCACAAAATTAATTAAATGCTAATCCATCTATTCCCTATCTTTTTGTTGTAATTAGTTTCTTGGAAAGCTTCAATCTTATTGGTTCCTTTTTCACTAATACATTAATTGTTATAATAAATCTTCAGTTAGAATTCTTTATTATTTGTAGTAAGCATCTTTGAATATGTAGAAACCCATAAGGAACAAATAAAAGGAAAAATAGCTGGGATACTAAAGCTAATAAATACAACAGGAAACCTTGAGGCAAATGAAAGATGTGGATTAAAAATTGATCAACCAAATAACCAAGCAACAACACAACTTACAAACAGTGTAATGCACCTTGGGATGCCTCTAGGTCTCTACTGACTACCTTCCAAATCAATTTCAAGTTCTTAGTGCCTAATCATTTTCACTTTAACTTTTAGTTGGTACAAACAAAATGTTCCCAAATAAGTTCTTGAACTAAATTCATATAAATGATCAAGCTTTCTTATAAATCCGTGTTTAGTACTCTTCAAAACGTTACACTGCACCTAACAATTAAAATCAACAAATGCCTTGACATAGATATGTAGCGAGTACCGATTAAAGCAGTCAGGTTTATTTGGTTAAACTCGGCTTGGTTAAACTCAGCTTGAGTAAGTTGATAAACTCCCATAGTGAAGATGTATAAATTTCACAAGGAGTAATGAACCCTTCATCATGGATCTTAGTTTGCACCCTACATGCATGAAAAAAATAAGACCAAAATAATTTTAGGAGGTTAGGCTCCATGTAAGAAAGAAGATTACAAGATTCTGTCACAGACTTTTTTCTCATCTCTTAACATAGTTTCCTCTGATCTTCTTTGACCTACAAGGCGAGGAAAACTATTAGTTTATTAAACTATATATAGCCACCTTGCCACCATATTCTATTTAGTCTATCATCATATATTTATATGCAACTAACCAAAAATACCGAAATCAATTAGAATACTCATTTGCACTTTCTAATGAGACCCTCTATTTTATTAGGACATAAATCATATTATTTCTCAGGAAAAACTTCTAAAATAAATCAATGATGCACTAATCAATACCATCCAAATTGTTACCTGACAAGAGCAAACTTGTAAAGTCATGGTGAAAAGACAATGGTGAACAAACAGTGGCCACTGAAAAAACGAGGAACGGAGTATCTCTATGATAAACCTTAAAAGTATGGACCTACTTTAAGATGAATTGTGAATATTGATTATCGAATGAAAATAGTAATTGGTATGATTGAGATTTCATGAGAGAGTAAACAAATCCCCTATGGAAAACAAGAAAACCAAACCCAAATCGTAACAAGCAGAACCCAAGCGGGGATAAAGAATTTATGTATTTCGGCATTTTACCACGTCCAGAATAAAATCCAAACACAATCCAAGCCTGGACTTGAAAAAGGTTTCCGTTTTGTGATCTATGCAAGTCATCCTTCATTTCAAACAGGGATTACAAAAGGTTTACTGATTTCTCACTTTTAGATCTCTAACCTTCCTCTTTCGGATACAAAATCTCTTGTTAGGATAAGTACGAGCATAATATAGAGAGATAAGTAGAAGCAATAACATGGACAATAGAAAAGGTGGACAAAAGAAAATGGCAACAACAAACAGAGCAATAAAAGAAAATCAAAATCTAAATTCAAGTTTAGTTTTTTTGAATGTCATTCTCAGCATTAAATTTTGCCAATTGAGAAAGACAACAGGGACAAGCGAAGGACAGTGATTTATCAGAAGATAAAATTGTCTTAATCTTAAGACATAGTACAAAATATAAAGTTAATGAATAGTAAATTTGAACAATTTACTCGATCATTTCAGTAAACGTTTAATACTTCAAGACAGTAGGCAAAGATATTATGCAACCATTTCGGTTTCCTTCATGCAGTATAATACTTTATTAGTTAGCATTGCTATATTACTGTGTGTTTCTTAATGTAATGGAGTGCACTAACTTCTGTTTAATGTTATATTCATAGTTTTAAACTTTTTTTTTTCCAATTTAGGCCCTTTCAAGATTGAACATAGATTCGTCCATGTCAGGGAAAAAAGAAAAATCAAGAAAAATCCTTTCTCCTGGACTCAGGTAACATGGTGATGCAGACATTTTCTTTCTTTCTTTTCCTTTTGAACCTTAAGTGAAAATTGTGGTTACAGTTACTGCCATCAAATAGCATTTAGCATTCACTTTAAAAGTGAAATTAACTCTCTGTATGTTCTATTTAAAAAATAATTATTTCATGAGCCTCAACTGACACTTATTCATCCTCCAGATAGATGTTTTCTATGCTTGTATTCCCTGCGATAATTTTTATAACTCATTCTTGAAAAATCTATTATACCTATTTTAATATGTTTTTATTTCTTTAATGGTTCACTATTATAATATAAGGTACATAATATGACTTAATTTTTGAACTCTTCAAGAAGCATATACCATATCTTATTCATTATTTCCATGTCATTTAACTTTAAATTACTAACGGTTCTATTTTTGATTTTGTGCCAATAAAGTCATTATTCTTCATCATAATTTACTACAAAATTTTTATTCTTCAAAATCAAAGGAGTAGCATAACTTTGCTATGGGGTTAAATGGTATTTTTCTTTTGGCCTTGAGAGGTAAAAATATGTTAGGGAAGCTGAGGATTTGATGTTTCAGACTTGGGCCATATAATTAAATTACATCAGGTATCCTGATCTAAGCCTGGGGAAATAATAAATTTAAAATTTGAATTTGAATATCTTAGTTCAAGGATCTAATGACTAATGAAGATATATTGGGTTTAGATCAAGTTGGTAAGGAATGCTCGACGTATATGAGGTTGTAAGCACAGTCAATTATACATGTATAAGAGAACCACTACCCCAGTTATCTGGATACAGGGTCAAACAAGAGGGTTCTTTTTCTTTTCTTCCCCCCTTTTTCATTCTTTCTTTCTTTTTTTTTTTGGGGTGTGTATGTGTGTTGTGCCAGAGTGATGGGTGGATTAAAAGAGAGATTGTAGAGTAAGCAGTGGAGAACAAAGCTTATGTGGAAATTTTCCAGCTCAACTTAAGAATCTGAGGCTTGTAATTCTGCTAGCATAACAAACTTTGATTCTTCCATTATTATTCTACTGTGAAGTATTCTCTCTTTTGGGCTATGGGGATTGTGGACAGTATGATCGATCTTTTGTTCTGAACCATGTTAGATATTAGAATATGAACTAGACACTGGGAGACTCTAATACTCAGTGGATATGTGTTAGATACTGCTTTGAAGTATACTAAAAGTTATCATGTGTACATGAGACATGTCAAGATTAAGAACTTTGTAGTTTATTGCATGAATTATGGGTTCACAATTCAATTTATAGTTGTCTTCTAGATGGATGATGAATAAATGACTTCTTTTCAACTTTTAGAATGGAAAGGATGTGAATACATGGGATTTATGAGTTATGTGAATGGGTCTCTAACTAACAGGAAATTCAAGCATAACATTTCATCTTTTTTATTATGAATTTGATGTTAAGTATGAGTTGTCATCATTTTATAGAGATTGGGGAAGTAGGCTTGTGGGTTTCATGATGGGTGTTGAGATTTTGCAAAGAATTGTTTATTGGGTTTGATGAGAATATGGAGAAGAAGAGGTTGAAAGAGAGAAAGTGAAGGGTAGTTTGATCATATTACTTCCTTTAAATAGTTTTTGTCCCAACTTAAGGTATATTCCGCAGTGACTAACGATAAGTCGATGTCAATGTAAAGGAGATGATTTGCATCCTAGGATTCTTAACTTCAATGTAAATGCAGTAGAATTTAAACTAAAGAAAAATCGTGTTTGTACCACTGTCAGTGATGGACTGAACACATCATGCTTGGCATCTGTTTACTGTAGTTTGGTTTGTTCTTATTTCATCATCTACACAGCTATCAGCTTTGATGTCTTCATGGTGATATGGGAAGTTTCGTGCCACATCTACAATCCTCTGCCAACTGAAATTTATACAGTTTGCTGGCAACTTATTCCTCTAAAAGGGGACCAAGAGCTTATACATTGAATATTACTTGGTTGCCACCATAACATTGTTAATAAGTTTCCCTTGATATTCTATTTTTCTTCCTCTTTTATCTGAAAACTCTTGTTGCATATGAGAATGCAGAAATATTCAGAATTTCATATTTAATACAATTTACTTTGTTGTATCTGACTAATATGGTGACTAATTGATGTAGAACAGAAAGGGGAAGAAGTTAAAAAGGAAAAAGAAATTAGGGATTGTAGAAATTGAGAGAAGATAAAGAGAATAAAAATTGATTTTGGTTTCACCACCAAAGAGATCTCTCTCCCACTCTGCATATCACCATGCAAGAGATTCAATTTGTAAAGCAAATCAACATGCTTGAACAAAAGGGGTTTAATTCAAATTATCATGGTCTCCTTAAACAACTACATGTCCTGGCCTTATATAGCCCCATACACTGAAGACTTTCCCATCATAATCAATGTGAGACTTAAAAAAAAGACTAAAACAGCTAATACAAATAAAGAACCAAATAAAGAAACTATAATAGACTGATCCTCATCAACTCTCCCTGGCTTGAAAGCATTCATCTCCAATGAATGCAGTGATAGCAAATGATAAGCATGATCGGGTAGAATTGAACTATATCTCACATGAATCTCCTCAATCAGACCAAGGTGGTGGTCATAGCATTAGTATTAGAGAGTCATATCGAAACCATAGTGAAGGAGGTGGAGCTGGTCTCCATGACTAGCCGGTTGCAAATGATGATAGCTCGAGTAAAACACAGGCTGCAATCAGAGATGAATTACCTCTACTGAAAGCTGAACTGCTAGCGGGATCCCATGGGACATCCAACTCATCGGTGATGAAAACAGCCTTCTTCAGAAATTTAGAAGAACATGTACATCGAAAATGCAACTCCCTCACAACTTCAGGGTGACTTATAACCAACATCCCAATCTCAACTGCAAACTCCTGCAATACACTATATGGATATGCAGAAAATTATAGTTTTCATTGTGATTTGCCAACTGTCAGTGATATCCTCATATACAACAAGTAAATGCAATGCAGTAGACACTCTAGGCATGATTTCTAATGAAGCAAAAATGGGACATATATGATGTCTAGTAGGACATTTAACAAGATCTGATAGTGGGATGGTAAACTCAGAACACATCTCCAAACACCCATTAAAAGAAGAAAATCCAGAAACTACCTAATTGATTATAGTAAGGAACTTCAAAGACTGACTACAAGAGAATAACTCAGAGTAATCACTATAAATTCTACCCTGACTCATGCTCAACATCACTGGTATCGCTATCATGAGTATGAATATCTGTAGGTATAAGTGGGCTAGTAACCTCAGGAGAAACGAAGATATCATTTTCAGCCATCAGGTTGTCAACATGTCAACTCTCACTTTGTAACTTTATTCTTTTCAATGTGAAATTACAATCTTGAGTTAGCTTGAGTATTTGTCAAGCTTTTCGTCTAAGAGAGGTTACCTATAATACTCGAGAAGGTATATATCTCTAAGTCTGCTTTTCATCTCTTCTCAAGATTCTTTGAAAATTTTGTGCCTCGTACAATCTTTCTCTATGGATGTCCAATATGTTCCAGCTGACCACATTAATCTCATCCTATCAAATCGGACTCTACACTCTTTAGATATCCTGTACTGGTCAAAGTAATAGTCCAGATTATCTAACCACTCACTGAAAGCCCCAGGGTTAGAGAAGTCGTCGAATGTGAAATCTTTTGTTATGGTTCTACAAGTAAGGTCATCATCATCATCCCTAAGTCTATAGGTACTCTCATGTGCACTAGTAAGAATCTGATATCAATTATACATGTTGGACCGCATATCACAAGTCATGCACTAATCCAAGACACGGATGCAAGATCACACAAACCGACGGATGTAATTGAGAAACCAAGAAAACAAAACTATATGATGCACTAAATAAATAACAAAATTTCCTAAAAGTTCAAGTCCAAATGCACATAGATGCAATCCTAAAATGATGATAAAGTGACCAATCATTGAAACAATCAGTAGAGGAAAGCAATTAACAATGTACCTAGCAAATTTTAGCTGTCCATAGTAATTGCTGGGAATTTAACAATTGACAAAGTATCTCAAGTTAGGAGTCACCTGAGGAGTGAGTCAGTCATGCCCAAACATTGAGTTTCTCTAATATCCCTCGAAGATATATCCACACTGGATAAATAAAGGTCACCCAAGAAAATTCTGGACAACACTGGCACCGAACAAGGGCTTGTAGAGGTAGAATATGCTGTCCAAATACTGTGAAATCCTCCTAGTAGCTTTGGGACTCAATTATGAATCCAACGATTGAGACAAAATTCGAATCAGACTCTGAATGGGGCTGAAACGGACTCCAGAAGGTCGATGTGCTGCTGCTGAAAAAGGGCGGCTCATATTGGAGCCGATGATGTCAGCTCGACTCGGGTGACATCAGCTTGGCTCAACGAAGTCAGCTTCTGCTTGGATGACATCAGCGTCGGCTCGGGTTTGGCTCAGTCTGGGCCGTTGAAGTCAGCTTTGAACCGATGATGTCAACAATGAGCCGATGACGTCAACGTCGGCTCGCGGTGGCGCGGATGTTGTTGCGAGCTGGTCGGATCCAATATCAGGTCAGGCCTGTTTCTGATATAAACCCGAAGTTAGATAATCAGATCAAAACCTTCTTCGGTCAAATCTTGGATCTGCTGGCGACGCTTGCGGCGACTGAGACGACCACGACGACTGCGATCAACTACGACCACTAGGTACTATAGGCGACGCAAGGAAGACGACAACGGTGGATTGTTGGTGTTGTGCAGATCTACTGGCGAAGATCTATCGGTGAGATCACGAAGGCGATGAGTCGGAGGCCAATGACGAGGGAGGGACAAGATCTGGGGTCGGTGAGGGGAGTCGTTGACGCGACGGGGTTTGCAAACCCTAACGGTGGAGACGACGACGTTGCTTAGGGAACTTGGGGGATGGCTCGGCATGGGCGGACCCATTAGTGGGCTGGGCCGGGCTACATCCCGACCCATTTTTTATATATAGGCGTAAACCTAATTTATTTTTGTTCTTTTTATATATTGTATTGGACCCCTTTCTATATTGGTTTTTTTTAACAAATTTATTCCTAGTTCCACTTCTGATTTAGTGGAGAATACTGTTTTATTCTTTTGATAAATTCATATAATTCATAAGTATATATTATAAAAAATTGCTGCCTACCCAAAAAAATTTTCTGGTTCCGCCCCTGTGGCTCGGAGTCGACGGTGGGGTCGGATATGGTCAGCGAAGTCCCCGATGAGGCTGTGTGATGATGACGAAGGTTGGAGTGGTGGCGTTTGGCAGTGTTGACGATGGTGACGAGGGCGGTGTTGATGATGAAGAAGATGAACAGGAAAAGTTTTGATTTTTTTCTTTTTTTATTTTTCTTTTTTTCTTTTTTTTAAATCCGATCTAGGGTTTCAGATTTTTTTTGAAACTAAATAAGAGAAAAGGAGGGGGTAGAGGATCTAGGGTTTGTAGAGGAAGTGGCTAGTGTTTATTAGAAAACGAGGATTTTGTGAAAGGAAGGAAGAAAATAACAGAAATTTTAGCTCTGATACCAATATGATGTAAAACGAAAAGGGGAAGAAGATAAAGAGGGAAAAGAAATTAGGGATTGTAGAAATTGGGAAAAATAAAGGATAAAAATTGATTTTGACTTCACCAATTAGGAGATCTCTCTCCCACTCTGCACATCACCATGCAAGGGATTCAATTTGTAACGCAAATCACCATGCTTGAACAAAAGGGGTTTAATTCAAATCATCATGGTCTCCTTAAACAACTACAAGCCCCGGCCTTATATAGGCCCGTACACTGAAGACTTTTCCCGTCATAACCGATGTGGGACTAAAGTAAAGACTAAAGCAACTAAAACAAATAAAGAACTAAATAAAAAACTATAATAGATTGATCCCATCACTAATTTAATCATCTGTCTGAGCATATACCATGCGGACGCCTCCACAGATGGATTCTGTGAACGTGTTTGATTGGTTTTCTGCTTTATGTGTGCCTTAGGGTTGAATATAACTCCCTATACAAATCTACTAGCTTCTTCCTTCTTTCAGACTCTTTCTCAGTCTAGAAGAACTCTGGAAGATTTCAACATGACTAGTTTTCCTATCTGCCTACTGGACCTTATTGGATTTTCCTTAGTTTTGTTGCAAGGAATATTTCACTAATTTAGCAGTTTGACATTGGGTTGACAGCCAGCTGAAACAATTTGTCAAATCTTTCATAGACCCTTGCACTCTCATAAACTAATCACATTGATAGGAAAAAGGGCCTTGACGACACTGATGACGATATCTCCAACAATGAGTCTCAACCTCGAACTTAAAACTTTGCCATGGAGTTGAGGGATCTGAGGTCTCTAAACAAAAGTCAGAGATCTGGTTACATTCTTGTAGTTATGCATGGGTGCCAGTAAAGAGCTTCATTGACTGTTTCTTGCCAGTTCTTTTTGTAATCTGTAACTGTTTTTTTTTTTTTTTCTGACGACTTCAATCAGGTCTGTAACTAGCTGACATGTAGGACCAATATTTTTAATACAACTTGACTTTCTCTCTATGCGTTACTTCATTCACTGTTTTTCCAATGGCTTAATATTAACCTGTTTGCACATCATTCCCATACATGATCTTTAGAAATTGTTAATGACGCAGGATGATAGGAGAAGAACTAGGGGTTTGTGGTGAGATTGGGGATAAACTAATCTAGGTTTAAAAAATTGGGAAAAAAAACTAGGGATTGAGAAATAGGAAAAAGAAAAAAAATTTGATTCGGGCCCCTCACCCAAGTGATCGCTCACCCTCCATGCATTGCACACAGAGATTTAGATTCGGGTGTGATATCTAAGAGAATCTCTCTCCCACTTCATACTTCTCACATAAAGATTGAAAAAACTCTCAAAATTTTCAAATAATCCATCCCTTCTCCGCAAAAGAACTACAATAATTTATATAGAAAAGAAGATGCGTGCATTACTCACGCCTCACATAAAGAAAAATAAAAATCTAATAAAAGAAGATAAAAACTAATAAAAAAAAAAACCCTAGGTTTCTAGGGTTTGGTATTTGAGCCAATTGGTATCAGAGTCAAATTGTCGTCTTTCAAAAAAAAATCTCAAAACCTTAGATTTTTTTTCTCTCCTTTCTCTTCCCAAATTTTTGTATTCTCTTTTGAAAATAAAAAAACTAATAAAATATAAAACTACTAAAAATAATTCTTCTTAAATGTCTTCATGTCCCCTACAATTCTCTCTAGTTAGAGAAAGCTCATCCTCGAGATTTTAAACAAACTCGCCCTTGAGCTCTCTATACTAAAGACATTGCCACATACTTGGATGATGGCTAAATCCAGAAATCAATAATTGGGGCACTCAGTCAGTCAGGTGAATTACTTACTCTCACGCATCACACACAAAGATTTTAAAAATTGAAGACTGAATTTGTTGCCTACACGTCTGAATCTAAAACGAGTCGGAATAGAATTACAACATTTTCTTGGGCCTATTGAATGGACAGTTGTCTCCACTTTGACTTCAAAAATCACTGGGATGCATAGAAGAGTTTTTCATGATTTCAACGCCTCAAAACCGCTCGAATCAGCTCCAAAATGACGGTGAAACGGTCTGAAAATCAAGGTGTTTGGTTGTAAGGAAGTGAGTGGAAGTAAGGAAATGAGAAAGTATAATTGCTCACTATCCTATCTATCCAAACACCGAAAAAGAAAAATAAGAAAACCCTTTTCCTTTTCTCTTTTCTCTTTTACACAATAATTTCCTCACTTCCAGAGTACTACAGTTAATTTTGTGGTGATATAAATCACATTTTAATAAATTGTAATACAAAACAGTTAATTTTTTGATCATGTAAATCTCATGTGCATTCTAATTACAGTCCATTTTTTATTTTTCTTAATAATTTTTTTTAATAATATTTTGCGGTCAACTTTGTGGTCAACTTTTCCACTTTCACTTCCACTTTACCATCCAAACACTGAAAAAGACAAAACATTTTTCAAATCACACTTCCTAACAACATCTAAACACTGAAAAACTTACTAACCAATTTTCTAGTTCTAAAGGAAAGTATTATCACTTACTCACTTCTTCACTTCCTTACTTCCACCTTTAACCAAACAGGACTGCTAACAGTCTGAAATGGGTTTGAAACTGCATTGCAAGTCAGGTCTATTGAGATTGCTGACGGGTCGGATTTGATTGCTAATAGTTCGGGTCTGAGGCAGGATAGGATCCGACTGGAGGTTGCTGGCAGGTCGGATCCAGAGGTTGGAACGATGGAGGATGGTGCTGCAGTCGGGGAGGCTGCCGGCGGAGTGTTGCTGGAGTCGAATAGGGAGAGAAGGGTTCCGACGAAGTGGCGAAGGCGAGCTCTAATCGAACTCAGATTGGCGAGGAGTTTGCGGGAACTTGTGATCAAGAAAGATGTTGTCATCGAAGGGCGGCGAGCGAAAAGATAGAGGCTATCGGCGAGCCCTGTCATTGAGGGAGAGAAGATCGGGGTCATCGGATCTCGATGATGGCGATCAGAGCTCAATGACGTTTGATTGAGGTCGAAGGAAGAGGTGTTGGCAAGGTCGGGTGTTGGCGTGGCGGCGCGAGAGAAGAGATCCGATCTGTCAATGGATTTGATAGAGTTTGGATCTGAGGTCGTGGGTTCAGATTGAGTCGGCGAGATCTGTGGGACATGTCGGCGACGTAAGGGCTCGGGTTAGGGTTTGGGGCCGCAGTCGAGGGAGGAGTGAGAGAGCTGGCCGCTAGATGAGAGGAGAGTGGGTTAGGGTTTTGAGAGGAAGAAGGAGGTTAGGGTTTGGTTCGGGTGTTGAAGGAGAGGAGGAAGAAAGGTGAGTAGTAACCCACACGAATTTTCATGGATTTTCGGGAGATTTTTGATACATTTTTTCAGCTTTAGATCTAGGGTTTGAATTTTTTTTTTGGAATCAAAGAAAACTAAAGAATTGTAGGAGAAAAGGATGGAAAAGAGATCTAGGGTTTTAGGATTTTGTGGATAAGACCAAGAAATTTAGCTTTGATACTAATTTGATGCAAGACGGAAGGAGGAAACTAGGGTTGTGAGAATTGTTGAAGAAATTAAAGTTTGTATGGCATTGTGGATAACTGAATATAGGGTTTGGGAAATTAGAGAAAAGATAAAAGTTGATTCGGGTCTCTCACCCAGATGATCGCCCACCTACTCCATGCATAGGACACAGATTTAGATTAGGGACTCACACCAAGAGAATTTCTCTCCCTCTTCATGTCTTTCACATGAAGATTCAAAAAAACTCTGAAATTTTTTAATAATTCATTCCTTCATGCAAAAGAACTACAATAGTTTATATAAAAAAGAAGAAACATGCACTACTTGTGCGTCACATAAAGAAAAATAAAAGCCTAATAAAAAAAAATAAAAAAACTAATAAAAAAATAAAAACTTCTAAAAATAGTCTTCCTAAATGTCTTCATGCCCCCCTCCAGTTAACCACCCGGCATTTTTGTAGGTGTCCAATCTTCTCTTTGTGGACTTTCCAGCAGGCACTGGGTACTCCTATGCTGACAGCACTGAGGACTATATTTCAGATGATGCAAAATCAGTTTCAGATCTGTATGAATTTGTTTTAAAGGTGAGTAAATTCTCAGTTTCCGTTTCATGACCCTAGTTCACTTTGCATTACTTGTAAACTATGACAATTGTTGACTGTTGTTGTTCAGTGGTTTGCTGAGTACCCTGAGTTCGTACAAAACCCATTGTATGTGGCTGGATGTTCTTATAGTGGTGTGGTAGTTCCAGCACTAGTACATGAGATAGCAAATGGTAAGGTCATTCTTCACCCTTTTACATGAGACAATGAGCTTAGACATATACATGCTTCCTTGTTGATAACAAATTATTTCAACATATATTTTAATTATTTCCTAACATGCTTCTATTTGATCAACTTATGCAGGAATTGAAGCTGGGCGCGAGCCGACTTTAAATCTCAAGGTTAATAACTTTGTATAGTATTGGTGCATAATAGAAGCTCCTTCGTGTGCATCAAGTCATGTTATCATCATTTACCAGCATTTATATGTCATTTCACCTATGCGTTTGATAGATTTTGTGAATCTAGAATATGATGTAAGGTAGCCTTTTATACTTTCTACTCAAATCATGCAAATTCTTGCATTTCACATGTTGTGATTATTTGCTGCTCGCCCTTTCATAACTCCAAGAATTCTAAACACATTTCCCTTTTCTTGCCGTTACATCAGGGATACTCATTGGGCAATGCAGCAATTGATATAGATATTCAAAACAATGCCCAGGTTCCGTTTGCACATCGGATGGGTCTCATCTCAGATGAACTATTTGAGGTCAACTTCTTTTTTCCATTTTTTGACTGTTATATGAACATAAAATGTATAACTAATCTCAGATACAATTTAATTTACTCATGTCTGCTATCAGTAAATATCCCTCCTCATTTGTGTTCTCATGTATTTTGTATATACGTAAATATAAGCACAACTCTTTTACTTTTGTTCTTGACATTCCCTAGCATCTTACCTAACTTTTAAGCTGAACAGGATTTAGCTAGAACTTGCCGCGGGAAATACTGGGATAACAGCCACCCTGATTGCTTAAGAAATTTGGAAATCTATGAGATGGTAAGACAAAGACCTTGATTTTGGTATGGTTGGTTTAACTTCTTTCTAACACATGACTATTTGTGGTTAGTGTAACTTCTAACTAGTCTATATTTCAACTGCAGCAAATTAAAGGCATTAATAAAGAACACATTCTTTGCCTACCTTGCCATCATGAGATGGGGATCAGCATGAACATTGATGAATACGAATCTGTCAGGATGCACCAAAGCCTCTATGGAGAAAACGAATATAGTATACATTGTCATGTTAGTAATTCTTGTGACTCCTGATGATTTAATCATGCTTGTTGATCTCAGTTGACATTTTTCACCCCTCATGAACTGTCACTTGCAAAGAAAAATAGTCATATTTATCATACATTTAGAGAGAATGCCAAGGCAACTTTATGATAACAACTGATAGTTCTGGTAAATTTTCTTCTACAATTACTACATTGTAAAAGTAAGCAAGCTAGAAAAGAAGTTATAATGTATTTCATTGTATTAAATGTAAATTAGATTTAGATCTTTTAACTAATTGGTTGGTCAACAATTATGCTGTTTATTTCTGATGATTGCTGTTGACATTTATTCTTTTTGACAGAACTATGAAAAATATCCTCACACTCTGTTTGACTTGGAATCCTCAAGGCAACTTATTCATGCAATGCCGGTATGATCTGTGATTTGCAATAATAAATTTGATGTTTTCTGCTATGAATCAGTCCTCCAAATTTAAGTTTTTTTTCAATAGTAAACCCCCTAATTCAAAAGGATGTTATAGTTATTTATGATTCAATTTTAAATAAAATGTGGTGTTCTCTGTGATCCCAGGCTGAAGTTACTGGACGGTGGAAAAGGTGCTCTGTTCGCGTTCAATATGAAAGGAACATTGGGATCTGACATCATACCATTTGAATCTCACAATGAAGGGTTATAGAGCCTTCTTCTATAGGTATTGCCGTAACAGCATACAAAATAGTTCTCTCAGTTAACAAAATACTTTTGGAACCTTATGTTTCAAAATCCGTTATACGTTCCGTTTTTTTTTTCTATTTTTTGTTGAATTTTCTTTTGATCAAGGAGAGAATATGATAATTCCTTTAACCACTGGTTTACTATGAAGACTACAGCTGGGCTTGGTTTACAGATTTTACAGTTTACCCACATACACTACATGTAATAGCTACATTAGATTATGTTCTCACTTCCCACCAAAATCATTTAGTTTTGGACAAAATTGGCAATCCAATCTCTTGGGTCTGACCACTCTTTTCACTGTGAGAGGCTTCCAATTTGCAATTATTCATCTCTTAATTTTTGTCCAATAATGAGAGGATATAGTGTATTCAGGATAGTCTCAGACATGTTTGACATTCCTGTGATGTAGGGAAAGTTACTAGCCAAAAATGGAGATTTTGATCCCAAAATTTCCACTAAAGGAGATAGTTTAGTTTCATGCCATCTTACCTTGATGCTCATGTAAACAGAGAATTCAGTAGAGTTTTCCATCCAGCAACCCCTATCTAAGTGCTAAATGATGTCCTATGCAATTTCCAAATCCAACAGCACATATTGACCCATTTCTCCAACACTCTGCAGATCTCAGTATATTAAGTTTTTAAAGTTAAGCTGACTGCTTGCCCATTAAGTAATGTGACTGTATTACGGCAATACCCAGGATTCTAGTTACCAATGGCAAGTTAGCTGTTTCAAATTCTAGTGAAGGTAATTTAGCTGTTTCAAATTCTAGTGAAGGTTATAGTCAGAGTGTGACTAACATAAGTGTTGAATTATTTAGGACAGTTCTGGCTTCACAATTGTAAGCTTAAATATATAGTTTGGTCATATCAAAAATCACCTTGACCTATTAAGGTAGGAAAGAGATGATTCCCAAGTAATTGTAAGAAACAAAATCAATTATCTCACTTAGTATCATTGATTCCAAGCTTTTTGCTTGCAGTAATTCCTGCTGTAACTTCTCCCGCTGCTAGTACAGCTCGCAATCTATTATCTTGGAGTTCTTTATCTAGTAAAATCTGTTAGCTCGCAATCTATTGCATCTAGTAAAATGACAAAATGCTACCACTCTCCCAGCCTGAAACGCACAACATCAATAATGTGAAAATCTAGATAAGACTTCATGATAAGTACATATTATATACATGCAGTAAGTTGTCCCCTTAAAGGAACTTCTTATCATTTCATGGGAGCGTCTTACATAATATAATGGTCCTGAAAATGTGATCTTATTTCTTCTTTTTTTAGGGTGTCTCCCTCTCTTTATAGTTTTCCTCATCCTTTATAATATCAACCTACAAGCATTTTGCAAAAAAAAAAAAAAAAAGTGAGATATATTCAGCTCCTGAATATATGGTCCTGGACTGTTACTTTTACCAAGCTGTAACAGAATGTATAATAGTTGTAATCAATCACTCACTGTATGTTATTATATTATTAAAATGTTTGGACTTTTAGATGCATGATTGTGTCCATGTATGTAGATATGTATATTTGTATACTTTATTTTATATACTCCAATATGTTTTTTACCATTTGTACGACCTTCTCTTAACAAATTATTGTGTCTCATAGCTGTGTACATTTTTGCGCTACACTGTCATAATCTCCAGTAACAAGCCAAACCTACTCTACACTGACAGCTTAACCATTTGTCTAGATCCTGCAAGAGCTACATAACAAGAACATAAAATCTCATCAGCATTTTTTCTTTGCAGTGAAAACATTGTGAATTCCTTTAGAATATATCATACAGACTTTAACCTACGAGACCGTATCGAGAATATTTTAGTGCAATTTCTTGCATCCTAAGAAGTATAGATATGGGATACATGATACATATAAAATACACCAGTAAAATTTCTCGACAAACTGTAAGTCTTTAGCAATCCTCTAGATATGCTTTTAAACCTTCTATTCCTCTATTTAAGGGTTAAAAAATTGTTCCATATGTCACCCTAAATGTGTGGTTGTGCTCTTATAAAGTTAAAAACAGGTGCATTCTGTTCACACATAACAACAGAGATTTATTTATGAACTTAGCAAACTTTAGAGGCATGCCCAAAAATCTAAATTATAAAGAATAAAATCCCTTGGAGACATGGTGGATGTAAAGTGTGCTCTAAATATTTACTCAGAGACATTGTAGTAGATTGTAGAAAGTCCTAGGTTCAAGTTTTGTCTACGGCACTTGTTCTTGAAAAAGAAGAAGAAGAAGAAGAACCATTAGATTTTCTTCTGCATGCCATCTTCTTTCATCATTTTCTAAGAAACACATAGAAAATGGTGAGCTAGTGGCAATGTCAAGATCAAAACATTCTACGGCTCAAAGTTGCAGTTGAATATTTATTACTTCTTTGTTTCTTGTTCAGATATCCGTAGATCTTTATACTTTGCAAAGCTCACTGCTTGTTTCACAACTTCTGGTTGCACAAGTGAGAGGAATACTGCGTGAGAGAGATAAACATGTCAGTAACTTTCTCTTGCCATCTGATGTTTAACGTGCTCCGTGTTTTCTTTCTTTCTCTGTTTTCTCAGCGGAGATCATGACATGGTTGTTCCACACACTGCAACCCTTGAATGGATTAGAAGGTTTAACTACTCTGAGATTGAGAAATGGAATCCATGGTTTGTGGATGGCCATATAGCAGGGTATTATAATTATCCTCTCTTTTTCATAATGTGTGTCATATCTCATCTATATATGCTTCTTTTAGTGTAATTATCCGCGGTTTTTGTTTCCAACCAGGTATACAGTTCGGTTCGATCACAACATATTATTTGCTACGATTAAGGTAAGAAAAAGAGAAAAAAATTAGTCCTAAAGCAATCTGCTCATGTTTATGATGAACTTTTTCTGGTTCACAGGGAGCTGGGCACACTGTGTGGGAGTACATGCCTCGCGAAGCATTCATTTCTTATGAGAGGTGGATTGTTGCTGATTCTCTCAGATGACTTTGGGAGTACATGCTTTTATAGAGTGCTGGGACATCAAATGCACATGCTGATGTGATCGATATTTGTCGGTTCGTTCAAACCGAGTCCGGAAGTTCAAGGCTGCGCCGTGGAACAGTTGGTTGTTGAAGTGTGAAATGTTGTAACAGATTGATTTCTGGTTAATTTATATCGACTTGATGCATATTCAAGATCAGTGAATGAATTTAAAGCTGAAGTATACCAGTGTTGAGTCACAAAATGAGTCTGGTGGACTCCTGTAAGCAATCTGATTGTGGTTTCTTGTTTTTGTTCTCTCAAGCTTCAAATAAACTCTACGATGGCTCAATAAGTGCGCCCTGGAATAAATTTTCCATCACTTGTCAACTAAGCCAGGAGTCAGTGGCACTCATTTTTGGAGTTGTACCTAATCAATTCTGATAACGACAAATTGTGTGCTCGTAGGGAGGGTGATTCTTGTGTATTTTGTGGAAGAATGTTGTTCTGAAAATGGACTTTTTTTATGTCACCAGTATTTTTTTGTTTTCGCGTCTAAAACTTGTAAAAGAATGATTTTTTTTTTTTTTTTGGTAGATAGAGGGAGGTTACCAGCCCCTCAGGAGGTCACAACCTCTTGTATCCATCACAAGAATCCGACGTAGGTCAGGATGGTCAACTGAGCTGTTTATAAATTCTGTGAAGCCTTTTAACGGAATTATCGCCACCCCCAAAAGTGAGAAAGGCCCCCCAAAAATTTATAAGTGTGTTATTATTTTTTTCCCTATTTCACCATAGTGAAAAGTCCAAAATATCCCTTTCTTCTTCCTTCTCTTTTCTCCATCTCCTTCCTTCTTCTCTGGCGACGCCCCTCTCCGGCCCGGCGCTCCCCCTCCTCCTCCCCTCGACCTCCCCCTCCTCCCACCACCCGATCTCCCCCTTCCCGGCTCCCCCACGACCTCCCCATAGCTTCCCCCGTCCCCCTCCCACTGTCTGTTCGGTCAGATCTGACCGAACAGCTGGAGGGGGGCGCCGGAGGAAGCAGAGGGTGGTTCGCCAGAGGAAGGGGAGGGTGGTTTGTTGGGGAAGATGGAGGGCGGTTCGCCAACAAGGGGGAGGGTTCGTCAGCAATGGGTTCGCCGGCGAGGGGAAAGAGGAGGAGGAGGAGAAGAAAATGATATTTTTGGCCATTTTAGAAACTTTTAGGGGGGGCTTTTGTCAATTTTTTGCACCTTAATCCATGGGGGATTTTTATCATTTTGGGGGTGGCAATATCCTCACTCCTTTTTAAGATGAATGGATATTGCCACCACAAAAGTGATGAAAGCACCCCACAAAAATTACAAGTGTGTCATATTTTGGACACAGCTACCCTCGTAGTGAAAACTAAAATATCTTCTCTCCTTCTTCCTTCCTCTTCTTTTTTCCCGGCAGCGAATGACGACGAGCCTTCTCTGCCTTCCCCTGCCCCCTTCTCCCCCCTACTATGTCCGTTCGGCCGGACATCCGGACCGGGGGGGGGGGGGTGGGGGGGTGAGGGGAGTGCGCACGGGGAGGGGGGCACTGAGAGGTTGTCGGGGAGGAGGCAGGACTACGGCGGTAGAGGGTAGGTAGGCCTGCGGCGTGGGGAGGGGGAGGATGATGAGGGGACAGAGGAAAAGGAGGAGGAGGTGGAGGTAATTTTGTCATTTTTGAAATTTTAGAGGTTTCTTTATCAAAATGATGGTACCCTAACTAATCTATAGAATGCCTTCCCCATGTTTTGAGGTGGCAATATCTGCTCTTGGTAGCCACACAATTGGTTCATCTGTTTGGACCACAAAAGGCCATGGGCCAACCCAATCCCCCCAGAGATTCTTCAATGTTCGGCCTTAAAGCCGCCCACCCCTCTGCTGACTGTGCCAAAGCTAAACGCACCACCTCCGCGACCGAGGAGCTGTAATCAGTGAAAGCTAGTTACAGGGTCTGTAGTTTACAAGCATAAGTTATTTACTCCAGAAGTTATGTCATACTCTGGAACACTCCCTCCATCAAAATTTTATGTTAATTTGTTTGTCCATCAGCTTTCTAGCTTCTGCGTTGTCACGGCCAGCAAACTTTTGTTGTATAGCACCAAAATAAATTTTGACAGACGACTTACTCAGAAACGCCCCACGAATATTCTCAGAAATAGACTTTTTAAAGATAATTATGCACAAAAGTACAGTTTTTTTTTCCCCACTTTTTATGCTCTGATTTCTGCTATAAGGCACACCGAAAGTAGATTCATTCTTAGTGCTAAATCCAAGTCTATCAGCCCAGTAACAACTCTATATCTTGATAACATTTCTTGAAATTAGTTCCACTTAAAGCACTTCCACCGCTGCCTCCGGGGCACAGTGGTGGAGCTCACATAATTTTTGCAAAAACCCTATCATCATCAGCGGGCCCCACACTGCCTGGGCTCAAGCGCAGGCAAAATTGCCAGGACTCAAGCCCGGGCAAATCACTGTAGGCGTCATTTTTCTCATTAAACCACCGTTGTGCTTTTTACCCGGACACGGCAGTGGATGTGCTCTTAGAGACTCTGACAGAGGGATCATGATAGCAAATATATTCAAGACTGCAAACATATAAATTTCCGAAAAAGTATAGGCATGGAGAACAAATAAACAGAGCCTTGACTATTAACATAGACAATTAATGGTAAAATTTAGCAGCCATACTTTTCTTGAAGTTCTAGTGTTAATGCAATCTCTCCTTTTGGCCAGCTTCAAAACAACATGGTCCCAAACATTTAAATCTGTTTTTTTATCACAAAGTCAACTATAGTGGATAAACAATTTTTTAATGAATCAAACATCTTTGGGTAAGAAAACATCCTCAAAACTTGCTTATTCCCTAATCACTTTGCTTCATTTTGAATTATACCAAAATAATACCTTCTTTGGGCTGGTTACTACTTCATATAATCCAAAATGTAAATTACGAATCAAATTGCCTGAACTAAGAAAAACCCATGTTTTTTTCGAAAAGAACACTTTGGTGGTGTGGTGGAGATTCTCCACTGTGAATAATCAGACGATCAATCCATACTACAAGCGAAAAAGGAAGATTAGAGTGTAAGTGTAAAGTAGGGATTACAACATAGACAATAGACGGAAACACATGATTTTTACATGGAAACTCAAATCGAGAAAAATCACGGGGAGGAGGAGGAAAATTCACTATAACTTGCGAGTTTACAGGAATTACATGAATTGGATGGTGTATGTTGAGTTTTTTGATTGAGTGGAAAGAAAAGAGAGCACTCTTCTCGCTGGAAGAGAAGGTCTATTTGTACTAAACTCTTGATGGTGAAGGAGAGTAGAGAGGTTTCTGCACGATCTTCTCGTGCAGGTTTATTATAATAGCCGTAATTATGAGCATTGGACTATTACGATATCTTCATTGTCCATAATTGTTCGCCTTGAATACAGGGGCATTACACGTTTTCAAGAGGTATGTGTGTAATTATAGGCGGAGATCTCGGTGGTCGTTACAGGGGACTTTCGTAGTGAAGTCGGGAATCTTGAACTGTAGGTGACTTCAGAGAGTGATGTTTCCAGAACGGAAGGTTGCTCTGGATGGCGGAGCTTGAAGGGAAGGACCAGGAGCTGTGCGCATCTCGGTGGAAGCTATCAATTGCATGGACAGGTGTTACCATCTTAATAAGGGTCAAATTTTGACCACTATAGATGCTCCCCGCTCTTTCGCTTGCCGGAGCCTGGAGGAGGGAAGTAGAAAGAGCGGAGTTAGTAGAGATCCTTTAAAGGCATTGAATTCTTCTTGATATTGGTGAAGGGAAGGATCTGGTCCATCAATGCGAATCTTCTGAATTTTGCCTAGAGATCGTGTGGCTGGATGACGCTGGCACGTCAATGGATTATACTGACTTGAAATCTGTGCCTGGCGTCTTTTCAAATTCTGGCGCCATAATGACTGAGATCGTGTAGCAGAGACAGTTGATATCCTACCGATTCGGTTGACTGAGGATTTTGAGATGTGGATCGACTTTTTCGATGATAAAAGGATTTGAATTGGAGATGTTTCAACTCCTCCTCCATTTAAAAATAGAGTGGAGACCTAGGGTAAAAAATGTTTATCTTCTTCTCTGAAAAATCCTTGATTTCAAATTCTTTGCTCTGCTGGGTTGCCATGTCGTTCTTCTTCTTCGTCCAGTAGAGGAAAGAGGGAGAGGATGGAGATGGTGGAAATGGTTGTCAGGCTCTTGCCGTTCGGGAGTCTGGCTGGCGCAAAATATCAATCTTCGCGATGAGCTTGTCATAAAAGATTAGTTTTTGTAACAAGGCTCTGCTATCAGGAATAATATGTAAGGCTTCTGCTTCAACCTGATTTGTTCGTTTGATCTTCGATCAGATCAATCCGGTTCTCATCTTGAGGCTCACAGTCTACCTGGTAGCGTGAATGAGGCAAGAGTGGAGGATGTCCTAGACGGCTACTAAGAAGAATGTGACTCCACGACAATCTTACTTGTCTTGGAGTCTTCATTCTGATCGAACACTGCTGCCTCGCGTTTGGAGACTCTTTTCTTGTGGTGACAACAGAAGGGAAGTATGGGGAGTTTTCGTGATGTCGATGATGAAACACTCCTTCCAGAGCTCGACCTCTTCCTCAAAGGGCCAGTGGTGTGATATCAGACTGGCTTGCGAATTTTCGTCTAGGGTTCGAGGTAGAGAGGAAAAGATTCTTCATCTGAAGGATCTTTCTTTTCTGAGGGAACCTCTCGAAGCTTTCTCCGGGGTCTTCGGGTAGTGGTGTGAGCAATGGGACTGTCCTTTGACAGATTTTCTCTGTAGGACATGCTTTTTGAATTCAGAGGTATGGTCGGACATTGCAATAGAATGAAAGGGCCGGATCATCTGGTTTGCTTTACCATCAACTTTGTTCGGAATCGATCATATCTCCTTGGAGTGCCTGCCTTTAGCTTTAGGATATTTGATTTGGCATGTGAATTGTTTGTAAGTTTGCGGTGTTGTTCCTGAGTGGGGGTTGTCCCATCAGTGGTACCTGCAAATTTTAGTCTTCGAGTGGGAAAAAATCCCAGTAATGGAATTGGCTTCACGTATGCTTCCGAGTGGGGGTTGTGACTCATAAATGGAGCTGTGAACTTGAGACTCTTAGAAGAGGAAATTCATACAGCAGAGTTGGCCTCTGAGTGGGGGAAATTTCAGCAGTAGAGTGTGAGATTGGTAGGGCTCTAAGTGAGAAAATCCCACAGCGGATGGATGATGCGTATACAAGCATGTAATGATGCCAACTTGAATTAAATGTTAAATGCAATATTATAAAAAATGAAAGGCATAAATTAAATAGATTAGGTCGACATGGCTATGTATACTCAACTTTTAATCGCACGAAACTAGTACTTCGAGAATCAAATGAGGAAACCCTCAGGTATACACCATGTGTCTTGTGCAGTTATACGCTAAACATACACAACTATATCATTCCAAGATGAGTAACACATGCACACATTCACAAAAGTGATGTTTGGATAATACTTGGGCGACTATGCCTTCTCTGGTGTCCTTGACGCTTCCAACCTATAATCACATGAAGCTAGTATGTTGAGGGGATACCAAACTAGGAAACCCTCATGCATATACCTTATATTTTATGCAATCATATGCTCTTCGGAACGGTTACCTGCAAATTGAAAAAAGACCTGAAGTGTGGGTATCATGATTGGATGCATTGACTCAGAGTGGGAGAAATTTCAGCAGCAGAACTGATGATCTGGATCTCCGAGTGAGGGAAATCCCATCAGTAGAGTTGGGGCTCCAAGTGGGAAAATCCCATCAGCGGAGTTGGGCCTCGAGTGGGGAAAATCCATCAGTGGAGTCAGGTTCACAATCGCTTCCGAGCGGGCGAAATCCCATCAGTAGAGCTGTGACCTCGGTAAGGACCTGAAGTGGGGGTATCATCCATCGACAATTTGGATGCGTCTACTCCGAATAGGGAAAATCACAGCAACGATGTGACGATCTGGCATGAACCCGACAGGGGAAAACTGCATGGAGTTCATCCACACGTGGGTCAGATCTGGGGAGCCTGTAGGCTAGTGTTTGTGTTTTCGAGGGGAAAGATCCCATCAGCAGAGCATCAAAAGTAAGCTCTGAGAGAGGGGAATCTCTGCAATAGAGCAGGGACTCCGAATGGGAAAATCTCACAGCGGAGGGTTTCGATTCTCATAGGCTAATCGAGAAAGGGTATGTATGCGTTGCCATCTTCGAGTGGGAAAAATCTCGGCAGCAGAGCGTAAATACACAATCCTTCAAGGGAGAAAATCTTAGCAGCAGCGTGACCGACTCCAAGTGGGAGAAATCATAGCATCAGAGTGGATCCGAGTGGGGAAAATCCATCAGCGGAACATCTGAACACAGTCCTCCCTGTGGGGGAAATCCCATTGCAGAAGGACCGACTGTATATGGTTGTGTATATGTGTATACTCGTATATATGTAGTGTATGCATGTGTGGGTTGTTCGGTACGGAAAGAGATTTGCCGTAAAATTTCCTTGAATCAGTTGAAAGATTACAACAAAACAATATTCCGACTACAAGGGAGGGAGGATGTATGAATCTTCCCTTTGTTTAGTGCTGGGTTCTTCGTGTGGCGATGGAGAGTGAATCTTGTTCTCCGTTGACCAGATGACCGTCCTGGACCGTCGGGGGTCTTCTCTTTGGCCGGTAGGGGAGTAACTCAGCTCCGTCTACCAAAACTCTCAAAGAGGAGGTAGGCAAAGAGCGGCTAGTACTCAGTAAGCTCGCTGAAGAGTCTTCTCTCTCTTGTTGGTGTCAGGCTTCTCTCTCTCCTGGATTCAATCAATCGACCCTTCCTTCATAGCCAACAGGGCTATTTATAGGGGTCTTAAGGGGTGATCGTGCCCCCTAAAAATGCGCCTGAATGAGGGGCCGTTACCCGCTATACGCGCGGTAACTGACCTCCACGATCTGGGGCGGTTGCAACTGAGACGCGCGCCTTGATGCTGAGACGCGGGCTTCAGGCCGACGCGCCTTGATGCTGAGACGCGGGTTTTGAAACGAACGCGCCTTGAAGTTGAGACGCGGGCTTCGGGCCGACGCGCCTTGATGCTGAGACGCGGGCTTCAGGCCGACGCGCCTTGATGCTGAGACGCGGGTTTTGAACCGAACGCGCCTTGAAGTTGAGACGCGGGGCTTCGGGCCGACGCGCCTTGATGTAGAGACGCGGGCTTTGAACCAAACGCGCCTTGAAGTTGAGACGCGGGCTTCGGGCCGACGCGCCTTGATGCTGAGACGCGGGCTTCAGTCCCTTGCGTCTAATGTTTAAGACTGCTGCTTTGATGGCTTGCCTTGTTAGTCATTTTAGACAGCCTACAGAACCCCCTCCAAAGTTTCCGATATTCCGCAGTTGAATGGGACGGATTTCGAAATACTTTGGACTTAAACCGCGTTCGCCTTTGTGACTGGACTGTTGATGCTTCGGGTTTGATCTTATCCGAATTTGGTCTTCGTGAGTGTACTGTTGAACTCTTAGAAGCCATCAGAGTCGATCGTGTTGAGTGTCTAGATACACAGCCTAGACCTCCCCAATTGCTTTTAGTCTGTCACGGGTGCGTTTTGGCTGGGAGTAGTTGGTTGTCTGTTGGCGCCAGTGTACTGTTGAACTGTCTTGCAGACGCATAAGACTGGACGCAGGCTCCTTTTTGAAAGCAGAGGCTGCTTTGAAGACGCAGCTTCCATAAAATAGACGCGATATTTGGCCAGACGCGAACTCCTTAGAGGAGACGCGATCTTTCCGAACGCACTCTTGGAAATGCTGACGGGGCATGTCCGGTGCGTTTTCTGGGCGCGGACTTTTATGCTATGTCATGATTACGCCGCCAGCTGGCCTGGGGAAACGGTGAAATCTTTCTTTTTGGCGCGCGGATCTCCCGGTTCATTAAATGAACTGCTCCACGTGTCAACTTCTGACTCGCGGCGGGGTTGCGACGCATGATCTTCGCCACCAGAAATGATTTTGCCACACGCGTCAAGCGACGATTCGCTACAGTGTCCCTTGGGTCACGCGTCGCGTAATCTTCGCGAATCCCTGTGCCTATAAAAGGCAACAGTTGAGGAGATTCCTCTTCTTCTCCGAACGCGTTTGCTGAGAACTTTAGAAAACACTTTCCCTTTCTGTTCTTCTGTCCAATCTCAGACCAAGTTCGCCATGGCACCAAAGACCAAGCCGACCGCTTCTTCCTCAAAGGCGACCACTACTGAGGCCCGGAGGGGCAGTTCTTCTTCTGCGCAGGGCGTCGTCCTCCAAGGTCTCCAAGGTAGTATGCCCTCTAGGCATGAACCCTTAAGAACTTTAACACATTAAAAACGTGTTTGATTCCCAGACGCAGTCTTTGGGATGATAACCGGGACGCACTTCGAGTCCTTCACTTAGAATATTTCTAATTGTGAAGGTCTCTGGACGCAGTTTGCAGAACGCAGATTTGATCTTCGTGTTCTGTATCATCAGGCGCCGATTTGATGAATCTGGCGTCTGAGTCCAAGTGCTTTGAAATTCCACAAGTCTTGGTTTGCAGAACGCGGATTTGATCCTTGCGTTCTGTGCCATCAGCTGCCGATTCTGATGAATCCGGCGTCTGAGTCCACGTACTTGGAATTTCATAAGTATGGTTTACAGAACGTGGCTTCAATCCTTGCGCTCTGTGCTTCCTGACGCAGATTTGCAGGTCTGGACGCGGCTTTGATAATTCCTGCGTCCAGCGTCTCTTCTGCGTTTGGACGCAGATTCGCAGGTCTGGACGCGGATTTGATAATTCCTGCGTCCAGTATCTCTTCTGCGTTTGGACGCAGATTCGCAGGTCTGGACGCGGATTTGATAATTCCTGCGTCCAGTATTCTCTCTGCGTTTAGACTAGGAACACTTAGTATTTCTCCTTGCTTTTGGTAAAGCATCTGACTAAAGTGTTTTTATCTTTTTGCAGCGCCGCAACCTGATACTTCACTCCCCAAGATACGCCATTTTGGGCATTAGGTGGTGCTGACCGGAACTTGACCTTCGTGCTACAAAGGACTGTTCCTGTGACTGCTGACCAGTCTCCGGCTCGTGAGAAGAAACTCTCGAATGTCGATATGAGGACCCTTCGAGTGCTTATGACCGATGCAGCATTCACTACGGATGATGGCAGCAAGCTGGAGAAGCCCGCCTTCTTCTTCGGGGATCGTATCCATGATGGCGGCCATCGCGTGTACGAAGGGACTTACACTTGGCTCCGTCAAATAGGGGGCAGAAGGTTCTTTCTCCCGGCCATGGAGAGAGATGTACCCTATGTTCTATTTCCAGCATATGTCCGTCCCGCGGAAGATGGGAATTTGACCTTGCTCGATATGCTCCTGAGTTACTCTTGGCGATCTGGGCTCCCACTACCAAGTGCACCGTCATGACAGCCACGACGGGTCTGTTATCGGGCGTTTTCCCTGGGTCGCGCAAGAGGGAGATCCCGTCTGAGAGATACCGCACATTGGCACCACCTTCCTCAACGCATCATGGCACGCGGAGGGCGATTATCCGGTGGCGTTCCGTGCGTATGGGTGGATCCGTTCCACGGAACATTACTGGTGGGGCAGAATGGTTGCTTTGTCCTTACCGAGCTCGGGGATTTGCTGAGGCGCATAGGACTGTACCCAGCGGTCAGGGCTGTACAGTGGGGGATCCCTCAAAGTTCTCAGAACTTCTTTGGGATCTTAGAGCGTTACAATCCTTTGACGGGGACGTTCTTTACTCCAGTCGGGGAGATGGGCCTTGCCCTACACGAGCTGCACGAGGTCTCAGGACTGGTAACAGGGGACATGCCCTATGAAGATATGTCCCTACCGCTGTGGAGCTTCGCCACGTGAAGGAGGAGTTTCCCTGATATACGAGACCTACTGGGAAGTGCTATGTCACTTCCATATCTGCGGTCAGCTCACCAAATGGCGGTCGCAGGGGGTCAAGTACCTGTCTTGGGCCAGTTATTTGTTCAACAATGAACACCAAAGACCACTTGATCACCCGACTGGCTCCCAGCTCTGATAGGGAGATTGAAGACCGGATTGACCAGGCTT
>JAVJIF010030764.1:0-49102 GCA_038442645.1 Agave tequilana | reverse complement strand
CATGAATAGTAATAATAATTGTTATAGGTTGAAGAGTTATGACTGGAGAATCCGAAGAGTTCCTTTTTTCCAGAGGTTTACTACGTGAAGTACAAATAAACTTGTTATAGAATGTTTTGCCTATATCTTTAGATTACGTATGGTGCACATCTTTCCTTTATCGTGATTAACATTAATGCATCTCTTTTTTCTAAACTGTTGTTGTATCACGGTAGATAGATTATTAATTACTTCATTAAATTTAGTGTAATTAATATAGTATTTTATAAGATGTGATATACGCGAACTGATCTCAGGGTCGCATGGCTAAACTACCTTGTAACATTATAAAAAGTCTTTTACATAAGGCATGCGAAAAAAGATTGCGACTTTGGTCGCAGTGCTGAAGGAGGTCGCAGTGCTGTACGATAACATGTTTTCGTCTGTTATTTTTTTATGTTATAAGGAATGCGATTATGGTCATGTGTGATAAAAAAGTTTTTGTTATACTATCACTGCGACTATTGTCGCAGTCGTCATTTAAAATTGAAAGTTATTTTGTATTAAGTCTGCGACCATGGTCGTAATGATTGAAAGTTTTATTATGTTATGACTGCGACTATGATCGCAGAATTTATAAAACGGTGAGAATTCTGTTACAGAAGGCATTCTTCTGTTTATTTCACATTATGTTCATCCAATTTTTCTCTATTATATTTTCGATGTAGTAGAATTACGAATTTTATAACTGTAGATATATTCAACTGAAAATTATTTTAGGTAATTTTTGTTTGTGGATGAGTTTATGGCAGTTTAGAAGTTAAAATGGATTATTTTTGTCATTTTGATTCACGAATGTTTAGGCGGGATTTATGGGGTATTTTTGTCATTTTGATTCACGAATGTTTAGGCAGGATTTTTTTGTTTTTTTTGGCGCCTACACTCTGCGGCCGATCTGTGGCATATATTCAGCCACGTCACCGCGGTCTGAGAAACTCTCTCAGCCGTCGACTGAGGTACAGTAACCCCTATATATATATATATATATATATATATATATATATATATATATATATATATATATATATATATATATATATATATATATATATATAGAGAGAGAGAGAGAGAGAGAGAGTAGTATCATTTCGAAAGGATTCGAGGCCGAATCTTTCTCACTCAAATACATAACATCATGACATTCGAATACAAGATCCACTCCGTTGAAGTTGATCTATATTATTCAAGTATTTATAAATCAAAAATTAAGTGTTTTGAATATTTTTTGCTCATGTATCAACTTGAAAAAAACGGACGGGTTTAAATAGTGAGTTGGTTAGTTTAACGGTGTAGAATATTTGAAATCTAACAAAAATTAGTTTGTAAGGGTTTTTAAATGTTTAGATCATGATCGAATAACAAATTTGAATGTCTAAAGATATAAATCTAACCAACTCACTACTTTCGGCCGTCTATTTTGCGCTGCTTGATGGATGGGCAAAAAGTATTCAAAACACTTGATTTTCAGTTTATAAATACTTGAAATAATATAGACCAATTTCAACGGAGTGGATCTTATATTCGAATGTCAGAGTGTTGTATTTGATGGAAAGGATTCGGGCTCGAATTCTTTCAGAATGATACTAGTGTGGTGTGTGTGTGTGTGTGTGTGTGTGTGTGTAGAGAAAGAGAAACTTGTGTCATTTCGAAGGATTCGAGGCCGAATCTTTCACTCAAATACTAACATCCGACATTCAAATATATGATGCACTCTGTTGAAGTTGACCTATATTATTTCAAGTATTTATAAATAAAAAATCAAGTATTTTGAGTACTTTTTGCTCATGTATCAAGTTGGGGGAAAACGAACGGTTTAAATAGTGAGTTGGTTAGTTTAATGGTGTAGAACATTTGAAATAAAAGAAAAAAATGGGTTTGCAAGGGTTTTTAAATCTTTAGATCATGATCAAATGGCTGAATCGAGAATTTGTATGTCTAAAGACATAGATCTAACCAACTCACTACTTTCGGCGTCCATTTTGCACCGCTTTATGGAAGGGCAAAAAGTATTAAAACACTTGATTTTTAGTTTATAGATACTCAAAATAATATAGATCAATTTCAACGGAGTGAATCTTATATTCGAATGTCAAAATGTTATATTTGAGTGAAAAAGATTCGAGACCAAATCATTCCCACTTAAATACAATCATACATCATCCAAATACAAAATCCATTATGTTGAAGTTGATTTATATTATTTCAAGTATCTGTAAATAAAAAATCAAGTATTTTAAATACTTTTTTCCTATGCATCAAACAGGGGAAAAATGAACCCCCTAAATAGTGAGTTGATTAGTTTAACAGTGTATAACATTTGAAACCTAACAAAGAATTAAGATAATATCACCAAAAATTAAAAAAAATAAAAGAAAAAAATATGGCATAAGAGTTAGAGTTAAAGAACCCCGAGTCAAAATTTCACGATCACAAAAGTGTATATAACTTAGAGTAAATAATAGACTATGAGAAATACAGTTTGACTCCTTGCCTTAATTGATAACAAGTTTTTGAATAAAGACTAAGCTTAAGAATGAAAAGTTCGATTTTTCTATAACTTATAAATTACTTAATTCTTACAATAATACTTAAAATATTTCTCTCTTTTAAAATGTGTTTTTCAAATACTAACACTTTGCTTCTCTTTCTTTATAGATTTTGTGGGTGTAATTCACTAAAAAGCCTCACGAGACAAAACTCGTCCTCTAGGGGAATCTAGAGGTTTAATGGTTTGTTGCACATGCTCAGTGCAATCACGTGACCTGAGAAAGTGGTATAATAATCTTTGGTTTAGTTTTATTATTTTGCTCGAGGATAAGTAAAAGATAAGTGTGGGGGTGTGATCGTACACATATTTTGTATTCTTTTCATTACACTCTTATATTTATCGTGTAATAAATCTGCTAATTTTCTTGTCTTAAATGTCTATTTTGTAAAAGATAATCATGGAGAGAAAGAGGATTAAACCAAATAAAGACCAGTTAAAATCAGATTAACTCGATCTATTTGGTTAGCTGAGGATGATCCCAGATCCAGTCAGTTAAAATCAGATTTTGGTGAATCAATTCGGTTAACTTAAAGATCTATTAAGATATCACCACATTCAGAACAGATCAAGGATCAGGGCAAATCAAAGAAGATAAAACCATTTGAAAAATCAGTTAAATCAGATCTCTACAAATTAATTGGTTAAAACCGAAAATCAATAGAAAAATCATCAAAAATTAGAAAATCAAACGACATATCTTTTTGGATAAACGGACGAAACGAAACGCAGGGGTGATCTGCTCCAGGATGTGTCCATTTGGCCACATCCTTGCCGTGGATCCGTGGTAAAAGCCGCGAATCCGCGGGGTTGTTGTAAAAGTTAGGAGAGTATTTGCTCCCCTATCTTCGTACTCCTCTACCCTCTGCATTTCTCCTATAAATACCTGCAATCTCAAAAACAAATGAGAATGATCAAGAAGAGAGTAGAATAGATTTTTGTATAAATTTAACATAAATTTTTTTCTCTTTTAATGTAATTTTTATTTTTCTTTAAGTAACTGAGAGGAGAGAAAAATTTCATGGAGGAATGAGAGCAAGCTTGTACTGAGGGTGACACCGGTTTAAGTAAATCTTTTCTTTCATTATTATTTGAATCGAATCAAAGTTTTTTTCCTTCTTTTCTCTTGTTTTTGTTGGTTTTCTTTGATGTGTTTACAATCCAAGTGAATCCGATAGCCTCGAAACTGCTTTGCTATTGCTAGTGCCCTTGATGGCCTATGGTGATGAACAACCATTCCTTTATTAGTTTATCTTGCCCTTTTGTTCATAGTGTAGATCAGGACTGGGGAAGATCCTACACGTCATGCTTGAAATCCTTCAAAGACCAGGTAAGTCGTAGCAACAGATCCAAGGTATATGAGCACTGAAGAGGTAAGTAAGAATTTTTAAGTTTTCTTCTTTTCTTTTAATCTTTAGTTTAGATCACCATCAACTCTCAACTCTATTCACTTTTTTACTTTTTTTGTATAAATTTATTTTCTATTTTCTCCATTTACTCCAACCTATCACTTTCACAATTTAACATAACTTATTTTTCTTTTCTTTTAAAGAACAAGAGATAAACTTTAATCATTTTAAGTAACTTAAAGAGAACTTACAAAATGCTTTCATCGCTAGTCCCTCCTTGTGGATCACGACTCGCATAGCCACTTTGCTATAGCGGTAATATTGAATACTTGCACTTCTATTATAAAGTTCTAAAATTCTGTATTTTTCTGTGCACAGGTTTGAACCAATCACCAACTGATCCAACATAGAGACTCGAGGAGACTGAATGTAATCTTCTTAGGCAGAAAAGCCCTAGATTTAGCCTTAGAGGTTTTTTCTTAGCCATAGGCTAAGTTAGAGTAGCTTCACCCTGTGAGTTAGCTTCGCAGGGCGAAGCTACTTAAGCACTTAGTGCTTTAGCTCTGCCGTTGGAAGCGAGCTCCGTGCTCTCACTTCGAGCGAAGCTGAAATAGCTTCACTACTAGCGCCCAATGATGCTTCAGTTCTAGCCTCGCGACTCAGAGCTCACTGGGTTCTTGATTTGAACGAAGCTATAATAGCCTCGTTGTTAACATCCATTAGTGCTTTGGCCTTAACCTCATGGGAAAAGCAACGCTTAGCTCTGTGAAGAGATGAAATAGTCTCGCAGTCAAAGATGTTTTAGCATCGCATGAAGCTAAATTAAGAGATTTATCTCTAGCCTCGCATGAAGCTGGATTGGATTTTTTTAATCCAAATAGCTTTAGCAGAGGCTATCTTAGGCTCGCATGGAGTTAGTTTAGTGTGCTGGTGCGAAGCTGATTTAATCTCTGTTAAAACTATGTTAGACTCGCGTGGAGTCTGTTTAGCCTTGTAGGAGGTTGTGATAGGCGCCGCAAAGAGCCTTATTCATCTCAACAGAGACTTGCTTCCAAGCAGTAGTCTTAGGGGCTCTGGCTACAGTGATCTTCCGGTGCTTACGCACATACATGAGACTTGTGTTACCCCCAGAGAGAAGTTGTTCGAACTTCTCTTGGTTAAAATGAATGACTAAAGTTTCAATAGTAGACCCAAGAGTCTGAAAGTCGCATTGCGACACTTGATTCTCAGCAATGGAGAATGTAATCCCTAGCGGAACTGCCATCTTGTTTTTCATTGATTGTTAAAGGGGTCCATTGATTGTTAAAGGGGAAAGCTAACAAATAGAGTGTAGAAAATTACAAGTAATTAAAAAAAATTACAAGAATCTTTTACTATTATTTTTAGGGAAGTGTGCCAGTGGGAGTCAGATCAGCGCGTGATCACTTTGTCCCGTTGATGATGCGAGCATTCGATCTTCAAGTACTACTGCTTGAGAATTTCCTTCTCGCCTTATTCTGAAATCCTTCGAGAGTGAAAGATCTTAGGGAATGAGAACCCTGAGTTAGAGAACTAAGTCTCTGAAAGCTTGAAAGCTAGAAAATGATCTCTGTTGGAACTTAATTTGATGATACATTTGTGAAGCCATATCATTTGGAGCTCTATCACAAGTCTATTCAAGAGTTATTCATGATCAAGACTTCCCAAGGAGAGTTGATAATGATGTGTATTGTAATTGTTGATAGCATGTTAAAAGTCTTGACACACACACACACATCATAGCCTATTAGTCGACTTATAGTTTTGTGTAGTCGACTTATACATGGTAAAGTCGACTTGCCTTCTTATGTAGTCGACTAGCTTTTTGTCCTAAAAGATCCCAACTCTCTGTTTGTCACTGTTAGTCAACTTAACAGTTTATATAGTCGACTAATAAGTGTTGTAGTCGACTTATACCCTCCTTCTAGTCGACTAATAGATGGCCTAGTCGACTTATAATATAGTTCTGGTCGACTTGGTTCAGTTTCCAGAAACTTGTCTTTTGAGTTTATCATGACCTAGTCGACTTGGTCTCTTCTATAGTCGACTAACCTTGAGAAATTTGCCTATCCTAGTCGACTAACCCCATATCTCAAGTCGACTAATGACAGTTTCTGACTGTTGGACAGTTTCTGTTTTCTGGTGTTTTCTTCAACGTTATCCAACGTTTAAACATTCAAATTTGTCCTAATTAACCCTAACTAACCATAGAGTTCACGTATAAATAGGGTTGTTATCTTAGGGTTCAAACACCAATTCAAACATATAGTTTCTGACAAAAAATCTTGCAAAAAAATTCTGGTTCTCTGAAAATTGTTTCCACTTTCTGTTTCTTCACCAAATTCCTACTCCAAAGTGAAGATTTCTGAAAGTAAACCTATAATAGCCCTTATCCACGATCACATACTGAATCAAGGCTTATAGGAAAGTTGTAATCACTCAAAGGAATCATTGTACAAGAGCGTCTTCTTAGTGTAGAAGAGAAGTTGTACAAGGTGTTGTGGTCTTCTTGGTTGTAAGAAGAGTTGTATACATTTGGCAAAGGGGATTTGTCAAGTGGGAGACAAGGTGTTGATTTTGGGTGTACAAAGTCAAAGGATAAAGGAAAATCTCAAGCGGGTGGCTTGGGGACTGGATGTAGGTCACAAGGACCGAACCAGGATAAATATCTCGTGTTTGCGTTTGCTTAACTTTTCTGAGATTTAATTTTCTTTTATTGCAAGTTCTTTATTTATTTAACTCTAATCATCCTTTGTTTAGTATATGTGTTGACATTGTATTTTAGATCCACAATTGGCATCATCTCGGGACCAACAATTGGTATCAGAGCAGGTTCAACAATCTCTTGTTAGCCAAGGCTCAAGAAAGAAGTTTTTAGCTTATATATTTCTGCTAATCAAAGTGCCACCGAGCTTATTTACAAGTGAGCTATTTATAGGTTGGCAGGAATGTAACTGCCCCTAAAATTCAGCAAGACCGACAATAGTTTGTTAGCCTCGCGTGAGGCTCATACAGGCTTTGTGCGAGGCTAGAAAGCTTCATGTGAAGCTAAATGTAGGCCTCGTACGAAGCTAAATAGGCTCTCACGAGCATATGACAGTCGTTTGACTCGTCTTTGTCCACTTAATGTGGGACGAAGTGGGTGGGTGTAACCGTCCACTTAAAGTGGCATTAACCCCCACTAAAGTAGTTGAGTTAGCTTACTAATTGAATTGGTCAATAAATGACTGGAAAAGCTCACAACGGGGCAAAATAAAGCTTCAATGAAGCTATAAAAGAGCTCTAGGCGAAATTAAGAGCTAGCTCACTTCAGGCGAAGTAAGAATTAGCTCTTTAACGGAGCGATGCTAAGCTTCAAGGCGAAGCTAAGTAACATTAGCCTCTTAGGAGAAGTTAGCCCCTTGGGCTCATGCGAGGCTAAGTGTTGAATAAACTTAACCTCATAGGCCTGTGTAGGCCTTTTCAAAGGCAATACTTGGCCTACTGTCGGCTTCACTGGACCTGTAGGGTCCAAGTCACTGCTTTAACCATCAGGGGTAGGCATAAACTGGTCGTCAGCTTATTTGCAACTTATCTTTTATAAATGTTAACAACTTAGATATCGTTCAGACTGGTTGAAATGTTATCTGGGAGTTTCTATTTTCGGAGTGTCAACACCAATCATTGAGGAGGCGATCCGGCCTACATATAAGGAAGCTAAAATCAGTTCAGAGTACAAGATGTGGAAGGATACTATGATGAAAGAGATGAGTTCTTTACACAAAATTGACACTTGGCAACTGTCAGAGTTTCCCTAGAGAAAGAAGGCGATCAGTTGTAAATGGGTATTTGTAAAGAAATATGAATCTCCTGATGATGATATTGTACGCTATAAAGCCAGATTGGTAGCTAAAGGCTATGCTTAGCGAGAAGACATTGGCTACAATGATGTATTCTCACCGTTTGTGAAAACACTCTTCTATTTGAATTTTACTGGCACTGGTAGCACAGTACGAGTTGAAACTTGATCAACTCGATGTGAAGACATTTTTCTCCATAGCAATCCTGAAGAGGAGATCTACATATCTTAGCCGACGGGGTTCAAAACTACAGGAAAGGAATAAATGGTATGCAAGTTGAAGAAATCATTTTATGGACTAAAGCAATCAACAAGGTAGTAGTATAAGCGTTTCAATAGCTTCATATATGGCAAAGGTACACACAAAGTCATTACTATCCATATGTGTATTACAACAACCTACCGAGTGGAGAGTACATCTATCTACTGTTGTATGTGGATGATATGCTCATTGCTTTCAAAGGTAGATCTGCAATTGACAAACTGAAAAAGAACTTGTCTTTTGAGTTCAAGAAGAAGGATCTGGGTGAATCGAAGAAGGTACTAGGCATGAAGATTGAGAGAGACCGGAAAGGTGGTAAGGTTAGCTTGATGCAAAAGGGGTATTTGAAGAAGGTACTTCAGAAATTCAACATCAACGGTGATATGAAGTCTGTAAGTACATCATTGGCTCTTCATTTCAAGTTAAAAACTACTATGTCTCCTACTTTCGTTGAAGAGCGTAATTACATGACTCACGTACCCTATGCTAGTGTGATTGGTAGTTTAATGTATGCAATAGTGTGTATAAGGCCTAATTTATCACAAGTTGTCTCAATGGTTCGAAGATATATGCACGATCCCGATAAGGGTCATTGGGAGGCAATGAGGTGGATTCTATGGTATATCAAATATACCATAGACGTTGGTTTGGCATTTTTTTTAGGTAAGCAGGAGTGTATCAAATATGTTGATTCCGACTATATAGGAGACCTCAACAAATACCAGTCGATAACGGGATATGTGTTTACATTGTCCCAAGTACCGGTGAGCTAGCGCTTTACTCTACCATCTACTGTCGCATTGTCTACTACGAAGTCCGAGTATATGGCCATGACAGAGGCCATGAAGGAGGCAATTTGACTTCAAGGGTTGCTTGATGACTTGAGAGTTGGTCAGAATATCTTGAAGATCAACTTTGATAGCATGAGTGCTATCTATTTGGCAAATAATCAGGTGTATCATGCAAGAACGAAGCACATCATTGTCAAGTTCCACTTTATTTGGGAGATTCTTGATAAGGGTGACATCGAGTTACAAAAGATTCACACGAAGGAGAATCTCGCTGATATGCTTACCAAGGTTGTTTCAGGAGTGAAGTTTGCATATTGCAAGGAGATACTCCATATCCTTCAAGTTGTTTGAGCTCGGTAGAGCTTGTTTGGATGAATTACGGATGGCTTGATCTCCTGAACAAGGGTATGTAAGCAACCACATTGGTGCAACCCGATGGAGTCGACATTGTGCTTTGTTATGTTCGGCTTAGATTTGAGAAATCTTCACCGAGGATAATTGTGGGAGAGAGTGTAAGATCTTGTTCTTAGAGTTCTTTTTAACTTATTGGAGAAGATAGCACAGAGATTGGAGTTCAACGGGGTAAAAGAGAAGACTAGACTCAGCCGAAGACCGAGGGCTGATCGACCGGCTGGTCGACTGACCATGCACAAAATGTGCACAAGGAAGTTGCGGTTGACCGCTTGGTCGACCACCCAAAGGAAGCAGCGGCAACAGATGAAGTCGATCGCCTGAATCAATCGACTGAGTGCCAGAGTTTAACAGAGAATTGGCTCTCTGTGTATTTTCCCAGTGATCGACCGCAGCAATTGGGGGGAGAGAGTGTAAAATCTTGTTAGTAGAGTTTTTTTAACTTATTGGAGAAGATAGCGCAGAGATCGGAGTTCAACGGAAGAGGGTAGACGACCAGACGCAACCGAAGACGGAGGGTTGGTCGACATGTCATGCACAAAATGTGCACAAGGAAGCTGCGGTCAACCGCCCAGAGGAAGCAGCAACAACCGATGGAGTCAGTCGACCGCCCGATCGACCGACTGAGATGCCAGAGTCTAACAAAGAGTTGGCTCACTGCGTATTTACCCAGCGGTTGACCGCAGCAAGGAGCTAGTCGATTGCCCGGTTGATCAGGACGTGTGTTCTGAGTTTCCTAATATGATTATGGGTTCGTTTCTGATTCGAATTCAGATCCATTGGTTTTCTTTTCTTCAAGGATTCTCTGGGTATATAAGAGGGGTATTGTCCCCAACTATTGTAATATGTAATTGATTGATTAATAAGATCTCTCTCTTTTTTGTCCCAATGACGTAGGCAATTACCGAATTCAGATCTGTTGGTTTCTTTTTCTTGCTTTGATACCAATTGAAGGACTTGGGGCACCATCCCAAAAGATTAGACTTGGAGTTGCCAAAATCTTTAAATATTC
Source organism: Agave tequilana (assembly GCA_038442645.1). Lineage (NCBI taxonomy): Eukaryota > Viridiplantae > Streptophyta > Magnoliopsida > Asparagales > Asparagaceae > Agave > Agave tequilana. The sequence goes on along the minus strand of JAVJIF010030764.1, from coordinate 38,837 downwards.
AAGACCATCCTCTTGTCTAGCTGATGTAGGACTATTTATTCGACATCCAACTCGACAGATTAGAGAAGCGTGTAGCTTATAAGTGTAAGAAAAGAATTTTTTCTAATAATAAAAAAATAAAATTCTTTTACCTACACACTTGCAAGTTGCGACAGATACGCCTCTCTACGCGAAATTTAGATGAGTGAGCCCTCCTAGGTTATATTACATTATATTATATTAATATATTAATTAAAATCGGCCGAGCGAAGCGAGGGAGGTTATTTTCTCCCGTGACTTTTATATAAAATTTGTCCGTCCGTCTGTCCCCTCGTTTTCGTCCGCTAGAGAAAAAAATAGAAAACTGCTTTCCTTTTCCATCGCCGCTGCCCTCTCTCTTCCCTCCCCCTCCTTCCTCATTTTCTCTTTCTCCTTCCACCACCGCCCTCTCCCCCCCTCTCCTTCTCTCCCCTCCCCTTTCCTCCTCTTATTCTCCTCTTCTTTCCACCACTGTCCTCTCCTTCTTTCTCCTCTACCCCTCATCTTTTTTGTCGCTGGTCAGTTTTCCACCACCGACGGTATTCTAGTATTAATTTTTTCTGAATGAGCCTGTTTGTTTTAGTCGTGTAGAATGAATCTGTGGATTCTAAGCGTGTTGAAAGGTATCTCTAAAGAAAGGGTGTGAGCAGTAAGATCTATTGGTTAGGTAGTTTTAGCTTGTTTAGCTATTTGATCAAGACATGTCCAAGGATTATATTCAATATACTCCGATATGCAATTGCCCACATCTTTTCTAGCAGGAATTTGGCCAGCTTCTCTCATGGCATCACCCAACGTAAACATAATGCAACATACAACCAAAGAGATGGTCGATTGGAGATCCTTCCTCCCTTAGAAACTTTCCAATAGTAGGATCAAATTGTGATGATGTGCTCATTTTACCCAACCTCAAGTTTCTATCTCAGGCCTTCTCCCTGCACCAATGCACTGAAGGTGTTTGCATAGATGCCCAGATCACCATGCTCCACAATGATGCGGCAATGGGTGATTCGTTATCAATGTGCCGCTGTGTTTGAAAGGGAGCATATGATGGCCAATACTGTGATTTCTCTCGTCATGGAATATGCAGGCACAAATGGCAGCAGAGGCTCACACTACTCGAATGGGAATTCTTCTAGGCTGCAAGCCACCAAAAGGAAGCATCACATTGTAGTTAGTGACTCGCTGAATTGGGTCAAATGGATCATCTATAAGTGCAAAAAGATATTCCAAGTTTAAGATGCAACCGAGATGCCCGCTTCATGGCTCAGTATGCTCTTCATTCATCCTCATTGATTGTATGGCAATTGCTTTATATTTCCTTCACCTATAGATGATGGTTCGACACCATAAATACCACCATTTGCCTTATATAATAATAAAGCCAAGTTTTCCATGAACCCCCCCCCAAAAAAAAAAAAGAAAAGGTTCGGTTATAATGCAGGAACAGTTTGCCTTCATCCGTAGATTCATGTCTCTTCACCATTCATCCTGATAAGAGATTAGAAAATTTACAAAATGGTAGCTTTAAACTCATTATCGCTTTCCAAATCTTCACCCTACTACGTACAATGAACCTAAATGAGAAAACATTTCTCTTTTCATCCATGCAGGATGGATCCCATCTGTCATGGAGGGTGCTAAGTAGAACTTGGGGTGTCAAATATTTTAGAAATTGGAAAATGAATTCCAAAGAAGGAAGCCATTCACGCGAAAGAAGACGACAGTTGCTCTAAAAAAGTTAAAAATTCCAGCGAATCCCCCTTGGTGACACTTGCCTTTCCATGCCCTGGACAGGTTCTTGAATCATGGCATAGCCCAAATCGCTTCAAATTCTTATTCTTGTCATAGTATAATCTTCATTCTGCTTGCCTATATCACTCCCATGTTCTCAGACTAAAACAAGAGGGAGAATAGAGGCAAAATGGCTACCACCACTGTGATCCCCTGTGTGAAGTATCTACTGTTTTTGGTGCTGATGATGGTTAATCTTCATCCCAGAAAGTTTGTGGAGCTCCTGCAGATGCAGAGTTGGAGCAATTTCCAGATTTTGACGGGCCCCTTCCTTCCAAACACTATGCTGGGTAAGTGATATCAACACAGTAGCAAAAATTAAGATATAAACATGTGATAATTACGTCGTTTTAAAATTAATCTAAATCCATATTGTTGATAGTATGGTTTTGGAAGTACCATAAATCAGGAATTGATTGTATAAGACTACAAATTACATCTAAAGTTTGTAACTTTTATGAGATGAGAAATATCGGTAGGTAACTTGATATATCCATACAATGATGTTGGAGCCCTAATAATACATAGACATGCCGACACGGACACATTATGACGCAGTCACTGACATACAACAAATTGTAAAAGTATACACACAAACAACAATATTGTGTCTGATACACGAATCTAAACTGTGTTTCCAACAAGTTCCCGACATGACAGTCTCATAATTTCATGCTACCTAGAGCCCTATACTTGTGTCCATATAGTTCTAATTATGCTTTCATTTAGGACCTATTCAATAAAACAACCATTATAATAATGATGGTCTTTCATAACCCCAAAGGAAACTTCGTCCATGATTCAGAAGCCAAAAACATGACCCAGTGGGTAAAAAGGAAAAAAGTAAACATTGACCAAATCCTTATTGATAAATCTGAGATTAGAGAAAATAACAGTAGACTAAGGATGGCATTTTTTTTTCATTTTACCATGTTATCTTGTATAATACTATATAAACGGGGATTTCAACCATATTTTTATTAAGAGAAACAAATCTTGACCGTATTATGGCCACTGTTTTAGAAATATCACCTGGTTTAAAAGCCATGGGTTGTCAACCAACAAAAGAATAATTGGTAGACCTAGATAGCCTTCATTTTGCTCGAGATTCAGTCGCTGAAGACATTGCGCCTGATATGTGATCTATAACATGCAAACTTGTGCGTTTGGTAATAACCATTAAGTGCACCTAACATCCTTGTTAGAATAGTTATTGGGCTATGGTTATTGAGTTATTGAGCTTCTACCCAATAGACTCATTCTCATCACTTTTATTATATATATGCATTGTCTCTCCTTTATTATCAATCAATTCATCTATAGGGTTTTCTATTTCTCTATATGGTATCAGAGCAAAGTAAACCCTATCCCTGAAATTCATTATCTTTTTTCTCCTTCCACATCTTTCAAGTATTGCCGCCGCCACCTCCTCCATGTCATCATCTTTTTGGTTTATGCATCTCTGACCAGATGACAGTCAACCTCTATATGCTTAGTCCTCTCATGGAACTCTTGATTTTGTGTGATATAGATAGCAAACTGATTATCACAAAACATAGACATAGGGCCAAGATTACTAAAACCAAACTCCAATAACAGATTTTTCAGCCACAATATGTCACAAGTAGTATGTGCCATGACTTTATACTCAGCGTCTGCACTCGATCTAGAAACAAATCTTGTTTCTTGCTCCTCCATGCCACCAGATTTTCTCCAACGAATGTGCAATAGCTAGTAGTGAACTTCCTATCTCCCTTATCACCAGCATATCCTGAGTCAGAATAGACAAAAATACGAACATGTCCTTATTTCTTGTACAACAAACCTTTTTCAAGAGAGCTTTTGAGTAAGTAAGAATCCCCAAAGCAGCTGTCTAGTGAATCTCTCTAGGCTGATACATAAACCTACTCAGTACTCCAACTACAAAGGTTATATCAAGCCTAGTAACTGTCAAGTAGATCAACTTTTCAATCAATCTCCTATACTATCTAGGGTCATCAACTAGATGACTATTATCACACCATAAATCCACATTTGCTTCCATTGAAGTGCTAGCAGGTTTGCACCCCAATATATCTTCTCAAGGAGATCAAGTGTATACTTCCTCTGAGATAGAAGCAAATCATGCTTTTGATAAGAAACTTCAACCCCAAGGAAGTATCTTGGCTTCCCATATCCTTCATCACAAAATATCATTTGAGATACTCTTTTATTTCTGCTAAGGCCACAGAGTCACTTCCAGTTAGCAAAATGTCATCAACATACACTACCAGTATCACTGAGCCAGACTTAGTATAACGAACAAACACTGATTAATCTGAATGACAATGAGCAAATTCAATATCACAGATAACCATGCCGAACTTCTCAAACCATGCCCTTGGACTCTGTTTGAGTCCATAGATCGCCTTCCTAAGTTTACAGACAGTATTCTTCTCCTGAGCAATATACCCTGCAGATTGCTCCATATAAACTTGCTTCTTTAAGTCCCTACAGAGAAAGGTATTCTTGACATCTAGTTGAAATAAGGGCCACTCCATATTAACAACAACAGAAAATAGAATTCGAATGGAGTTTAACCGAGCAACTAGTGAAAAAGTCTCAAAGTAGTCCACGCCATATGTTTGAGTATATCCTTTGGCAACAAGCCTGGCCTTTTACCTATCCACTGAACCATGAGGGTGATACTTCAAGGTATAGACCCATCGACAATCCACAACAACATCATTGGGTGCAGAGACCAACTCCCAAGTTACTCGAGAAATAAGAGCATTCATCTCCTCATCCATAGCCTGCTTCCAGGTAGGTATTAATACAACCTCCTCATACGGTCTGGGTAAAGATACAGAGGATAAAGATAAGGCAAACTGGCAAAAGGGGGAGTAAGACGATCATATGAAATAAAATGAGAAATAAAATAATCAGTACAAAACCGTTTACCTTTGCGGAGGGCAATAGGGACATCAAAATTAGAGGAAGATACTGACGACTAAGGAGGTGAACCTTCCACTGGAGAGGAGGCGGTCAGAACCAGTTCAGAGGCAGGAACTTTTTGTCGATGAGTGTAGACATATTTGAATCTTTTTTCGAGATAGCTTTGGTGCAGGTGGCACTGTAGTATCTTTTAATGACACTATCGAAGAGACATCATGGACAACAGCAGGTACAGGCAAAAGAACAGACAGTGAAAGAGAAATAGATTTCGATGCAGTAACTGGACATTGTGGAGATAGTAGAGAACTGATTTAAAAAATGTGACATCAGCTGACACAAAATACTTTCTGGTTGATGGACTATTGCACCGATATCCTTTTTGAGTTCGAGACTACCCAACAAAAACACATTTTATAGACCTAGGAGACAATTTATTCAGACCTGGAGACAAATTCTGAACAAAATATGTACAGCCAAAAACACGTGGAGGAACTGAGAAGATACTTTTGCCAGGATATAGACATGAAAAAGGGATTTTGTCATGAAAAACTGAGGAGGGCATCCTATCAATCAAATGACAGGCGCTTAACACTGCATCAGCCCACAAATACTTCATAACATGCATATGAATCATCATGGTTCGAGTAACATCTAGGATGTGTCTGTGTTCGCGTTCCGCAACACCATTCTGTTGGGACATATGAGAGTAAGATGTTTGATGAATAATTCCATTCTTAGAACAAAAAAGAGAGGCATCATTTTCATATATTTTAGGGAATTGTCAGTATGAAACACACGAATAGCGATAGAAAATTGAGTTTTTATTTTATTATGAAAATGTTTGATGACACCATAAACTTCAGATATCTCTTATAGCAAATATAGGCAAATCATCGAGAGAAATCATTAACAAAGATGAGAAAATATCTAAAACTTTTGGATGAAGGCACACGACTAGGACCCCAGACATCAGAATGAACTAACTCAAAAACAGGACTACTACAGTTATTAATTCAACTCGAAAAAGAGACACAATGATGCTTGCCCATCTCACAAGACGAACAATCAAGTGTAGAAAAAGAAGACTCAACAGATATTACCGACCGAAACTTCTACTATGAGGGATGACCCAAAAGCCAGTGCCAGAGTAGAATAGGATCAGGCTGACTTGTACCTAAGCCAGTAGGGGACACTCCGTCATCTAATCATGACATGAACCAATCCTCCACTCAGTTGTCAGGTCCTGAAAGACACAGTAAGAAGGAAAAAAGATTACACTACAGTTATGTTGTTTAGTAAACTGACTGATGTATAACAAGCTTACATGAAATTTTAGAACATAAAGATATTTTTAAGGTTCAAAGATGGAGTAGCCTAAACTACCCCATCACCAAGGATAGGAGATTGTGTACCATCAACAATGTTAACAGAAGAAAATTGAGTGAAAAGATGTAAAGAGGTGAATTTGTCCTTAATACCTGTCATGTGAGATGAGCCTCTTGAATCAATATCCAAGGTCTGTGAGGAGAGACAATGTAAGCATTCATATCCGGAGAGGATGGATGAGTTGATGAATAACCTGTCTGAAAGAATTCGAGCTGAAGTAACCTGTCATACTTCTCCTGTGATATCTGAACAATAGGAGCACCAGAAGGTGCAGAGACAGTATCCAAGAGAATATGAGCAGTATCATCAGAGAGCCAAGATGAAAAAACAAGAGAGGATGATGTACTTGAGACAATTGACATCACAACCAGTTATAGAATTACCAGAAAGATAGCCAGTAGTAGCAGTAAACAACCAGTAATGAAGAGAAACAAATAACTTAGTTACCAGATAGTAGCATAGACAACTTTAAATAGCCAGATTAGATGTAAAAATCTGATTTTTTGGTGATGTGGCTGAAAAATCTGTTATTGGAGTTTGGTTTTAGTCATCTTGGACCTATGCTTATATTTTGTAATAATCAGTCTGCTATCTATATCGCACAAAATCAAGAGTTTCATGAGAGGACTAAGCATATAAAGATTGACTGTCATCTGGTCAGAGATGCATGGACCAAAAATGTGGTTTCTCTCCCGTTTACTCCATCTTCAAAACAGTTGGTAGATTTACTTATCAAAACAGCTTCTCCAAAGGTATTTTCTGTCTTATATAGCAAGCTAGGTATAGTTGACATTTATGCTCCAACTTAAGGGGGAGTGTTAGAATAATTATTAGGCTATTGGTTATTGAGTTATTGAGCTTCTACCCAATAGACCCATACTCATCACTTTTATTATATATATGTATTGTCTCTCTTTTATTATCAATCGATTCTTCTTTAGGGTTTTCTATTTCTCTACAATTCTCAAGTATCTGAGATTCATTAAAATTTATTATCATTTGGGATTTTAATACTATTGGAAACTTAAAACAATGTTAAAATATACTATGTGTATCTGCAGCTCCTTATGTGCTAAACAATACTTTATTCAACAGCTACATTACTGTTGGTGATCAAGATCATAAGCGGCATTTGTATTACTACTTTGCTACTTCAGAAAAGAGCCCTCTAGAAGATCCTATGACTATATGGATAAATGGAGGCCCAGCTTGTGCAGGTCTATGTGGTCTTTTTCAATTAGTTGGTGGGTACTTCATAGTTTTGATAGTACTCTTTGTTCTTTACTACTCATCATCTTTTACCATGAAATGATCACAAAATTAATTAAATGCTAATCCATCTATTCCCTATCTTTTTGTTGTAATTAGTTTCTTGGAAAGCTTCAATCTTATTGGTTCCTTTTTCACTAATACATTAATTGTTATAATAAATCTTCAGTTAGAATTCTTTATTATTTGTAGTAAGCATCTTTGAATATGTAGAAACCATAAGGAACAAATAAAAGGAAAAATAGCTGGGATACTAAAGCTAATAAATACAACAGGAAACCTTGAGGCAAATGAAAGATGTGGATTAAAAATTGATCAACCAAATAACCAAGCAACAACACAACTTACAAACAGTGTAATGCACCTTGGGATGCCTCTAGGTCTCTACTGACTACCTTCCAAATCAATTTCAAGTTCTTAGTGCCTAATCATTTTCACTTTAACTTTTAGTTGGTACAAACAAAATGTTCCAAATAAGTTCTTGAACTAAATTCATATAAATGATCAAGCTTTCTTATAAATCCGTGTTTAGTACTCTTCAAAACGTTACACTGCACCTAACAATTAAAATCAACAAATGCCTTGACATAGATATGTAGCGAGTACCGATTAAAGCAGTCAGGTTTATTTGGTTAAACTCGGCTTGGTTAAACTCAGCTTGAGTAAGTTGATAAACTCCCATAGTGAAGATGTATAAATTTCACAAGGAGTAATGAACCCTTCATCATGGATCTTAGTTTGCACCCTACATGCATGAAAAAAATAAGACCAAAATAATTTTAGGAGGTTAGGCTCCATGTAAGAAAGAAGATTACAAGATTCTGTCACAGACTTTTTTCTCATCTCTTAACATAGTTTCCTCTGATCTCTTTGACCTACAAGGCGAGGAAAACTATTAGTTTATTAAACTATATATAGCCACCTTGCCACCATATTCTATTTAGTCTATCATCATATATTTATATGCAACTAACCAAAAATACCGAAATCAATTAGAATACTCATTTGCACTTTCTAATGAGACCCTCTATTTTATTAGGACATAAATCATATTATTTCTCAGGAAAAACTTCTAAAATAAATCAATGATGCACTAATCAATACCATCCAAATTGTTACCTGACAAGAGCAAACTTGTAAAGTCATGGTGAAAAGACAATGGTGAACAAACAGTGGCCACTGAAAAAACGAGGAACGGAGTATCTCTATGATAAACCTTAAAAGTATGGACCTACTTTAAGATGAATTGTGAATATTGATTATCGAATGAAAATAGTAATTGGTATGATTGAGATTTCATGAGAGAGTAAACAAATCCCCTATGGAAAACAAGAAAACCAAACCCAAATCGTAACAAGCAGAACCCAAGCGGGGATAAAGAATTTATGTATTTCGGCATTTTACCACGTCCAGAATAAAATCCAAACACAATCCAAGCCTGGACTTGAAAAAGGTTTCCGTTTTGTGATCTATGCAAGTCATCCTTCATTTCAAACAGGGATTACAAAAGGTTTACTGATTTCTCACTTTTAGATCTCTAACCTTCCTCTTTCGGATACAAAATCTCTTGTTAGGATAAGTACGAGCATAATATAGAGAGATAAGTAGAAGCAATAACATGGACAATAGAAAAGGTGGACAAAGAAAATGGCAACAACAAACAGAGCAATAAAAGAAAATCAAAATCTAAATTCAAGTTTAGTTTTTTTGAATGTCATTCTCAGCATTAAATTTTGCCAATTGAGAAAGACAACAGGGACAAGCGAAGGACAGTGATTTATCAGAAGATAAAATTGTCTTAATCTTAAGACATAGTACAAAATATAAAGTTAATGAATAGTAAATTTGAACAATTTACTCGATCATTTCAGTAAACGTTTAATACTTCAAGACAGTAGGCAAAGATATTATGCAACCATTTCGGTTTCCTTCATGCAGTATAATACTTTATTAGTTAGCATTGCTATATTTACTGTGTGTTTCTTAATGTAATGGAGTGCACTAACTTCTGTTTAATGTTATATTCATAGTTTTAAACTTTTTTTTTTCCATTTAGGCCCTTTCAAGATTGAACATAGATTCGTCCATGTCAGGGAAAAAAGAAAAATCAAGAAAAATCCTTTCTCCTGGACTCAGGTAACATGGTGATGCAGACATTTTCTTTCTTTCTTTCCTTTTGAACCTTAAGTGAAAATTGTGGTTACAGTTACTGCCATCAAATAGCATTTAGCATTCACTTTAAAGTGAAATTAACTCTCTGTATGTTCTATTTAAAAAATAATTATTTCATGAGCCTCAACTGACACTTATTCATCCTCCAGATAGATGTTTTCTATGCTTGTATTCCCTGCGATAATTTTTATAACTCATTCTTGAAAAATCTATTATACCTATTTTAATATGTTTATTTCTTTAATGGTTCACTATTATAATATAAGGTACATAATATGACTTAATTTTTGAACTCTTCAAGAAGCATATACCATATCTTATTCATTATTTCCATGTCATTTAACTTTAAATTACTAACGGTTCTATTTTTTGATTTTGTGCCAATAAAGTCATTATTCTTCATCATAATTTACTACAAAATTTTTATTCTTCAAAATCAAAGGAGTAGCATAACTTTGCTATGGGGTTAAATGGTATTTTTCTTTTGGCCTTGAGAGGTAAAAATATGTTAGGGAAGCTGAGGATTTGATGTTTCAGACTTGGGCCATATAATTAAATTACATCAGGTATCCTGATCTAAGCCTGGGGAAATAATAAATTTAAAATTTGAATTTGAATATCTTAGTTCAAGGATCTAATGACTAATGAAGATATATTGGGTTTAGATCAAGTGGTAAGGAATGCTCGACGTATATGAGGTTGTAAGCACAGTCAATTATACATGTATAAGAGAACCACTACCCCAGTTATCTGGATACAGGGTCAAACAAGAGGGTTTTTTTCTTTTCTTCCCCCCTTTTCATTCTTTCTTTCTTTTTTTTTTGGGGTGTGTATGTGTGTTGTGCAGAGTGATGGGTGGATTAAAAGAGAGATTGTAGAGTAAGCAGTGGAGAACAAAGCTTATGTGGAAATTTTCCAGCTCAACTTAAGAATCTGAGGCTTGTAATTCTGCTAGCATAACAAACTTTGATTCTTCCATTATTTTCTACTGTGAAGTATTCTCTCTTTTGGGCTATGGGGATTGTGGACAGTATGATCGATCTTTTGTTCTGAACCATGTTAGATATTAGAATATGAACTAGACACTGGGAGACTCTAATACTCAGTGGATATGTGTTAGATACTGCTTTGAAGTATACTAAAAGTTATCATGTGTACATGAGACATGTCAAGATTAAGAACTTTGTAGTTTATTGCATGAATTAGGGTTCACAATTCAATTTATAGTTGTCTTCTAGATGGATGATGAATAAATGACTTCTTTTCAACTTTTAGAATGGAAAGGATGTGAATACATGGGATTTATGAGTTATGTGAATGGGTCTCTAACTAACAGGAAATTCAAGCATAACATTTCATCTTTTTTATTATGAATTTGATGTTAAGTATGAGTTGTCATCATTTTATAGAGATTGGGGAAGTAGGCTTGTGGGTTTCATGATGGGTGTTGAGATTTTGCAAAGAATTGTTTATTGGGTTTGATGAGAATATGGAGAAGAAGAGGTTGAAAGAGAGAAAGTGAAGGGTAGTTTGATCATATTACTTCTTTAAATAGTTTTTGTCCCAACTTAAGGTATATTCCGCAGTGACTAACGATAAGTCGATGTCAATGTAAAGGAGATGATTTGCATCCTAGGATTCTTAACTTCAATGTAAATGCAGTAGAATTTAAACTAAAGAAAAATCGTGTTTGTACCACTGTCAGTGATGGACTGAACACATCATGCTTGGCATCTGTTTACTGTAGTTTGGTTTGTTCTTATTTCATCATCTACACAGCTATCAGCTTTGATGTCTTCATGGTGATATGGGAAGTTTCGTGCCACATCTACAATCCTCTGCCAACTGAAATTTATACAGTTTGCTGGCAACTTATTCCTCTAAAAGGGGACCAAGAGCTTATACATTGAATATTACTTGGTTGCCACCATAACATTGTTAATAAGTTTCCCTTGATATCTATTTTTCTTCCTCTTTTATCTGAAAACTCTTGTTGCATATGAGAATGCAGAAATATTCAGAATTTCATATTTAATACAATTTACTTTTTGTTGTATCTGACTAATATGGTGACTAATTGATGTAGAACAGAAAGGGGAAGAAGTTAAAAAGGAAAAAGAAATTAGGGATTGTAGAAATTGAGAGAAGATAAAGAGAATAAAAATTGATTTTGGTTTCACCACCAAAGAGATCTCTCTCCCACTCTGCATATCACCATGCAAGAGATTCAATTTGTAAAGCAAATCAACATGCTTGAACAAAAGGGGTTTAATTCAAATTATCATGGTCTCCTTAAACAACTACATGTCCTGGCCTTATATAGCCCCATACACTGAAGACTTTCCCCATCATAATCAATGTGAGACTTAAAAAAAAGACTAAAACAGCTAATACAAATAAAGAACCAAATAAAGAAACTATAATAGACTGATCCTCATCAACTCTCCCTGGCTTGAAAGCATTCATCTCCAATGAATGCAGTGATAGCAAATGATAAGCATGATCGGGTAGAATTGAACTATATCTCACATGAATCTCCTCAATCAGACCAAGGTGGTGGTCATAGCATTAGTATTAGAGAGTCATATCGAAACCATAGTGAAGGAGGTGGAGCTGGTCTCCATGACTAGCCGGTTGCAAATGATGATAGCTCGAGTAAAACACAGGCTGCAATCAGAGATGAATTACCTCTACTGAAAGCTGAACTGCTAGCGGGATCCCATGGGACATCCAACTCATCGGTGATGAAAACAGCCTTCTTCAGAAATTTAGAAGAAACATGTACATCGAAAATGCAACTCCCTCACAACTTCAGGGTGACTTATAACCAACATCCCAATCTCAACTGCAAACTCCTGCAATACACTATATGGATATGCAGAAAATTATAGTTTTCATTGTGATTTGCCAACTGTCAGTGATATCCTCATATACAACAAGTAAATGCAATGCAGTAGACACTCTAGGCATGATTTCTAATGAAGCAAAAATGGGACATATATGATGTCTAGTAGGACATTTAACAAGATCTGATAGTGGGATGGTAAACTCAGAACACATCTCCAAACACCCATTAAAAGAAGAAAATCCAGAAACTACCTAATTGATTATAGTAAGGAACTTCAAAGACTGACTACAAGAGAATAACTCAGAGTAATCACTATAAATTCTACCCCTGACTCATGCTCAACATCACTGGTATCGCTATCATGAGTATGAATATCTGTAGGTATAAGTGGGCTAGTAACCTCAGGAGAAACGAAGATATCATTTTCAGCCATCAGGTTGTCAACATGTCAACTCTCACTTTGTAACTTTATTCTTTTCAATGTGAAATTACAATCTTGAGTTAGCTTGAGTATTTGTCAAGCTTTTCGTCTAAGAGAGGTTACCTATAATACTCGAGAAGGTATATATCTCTAAGTCTGCTTTTCATCTCTTCTCAAGATTCTTTGAAAATTTTGTGCCTCGTACAATCTTTCTCTATGGATGTCCAATATGTTCCAGCTGACCACATTAATCTCATCCTATCAAATCGGACTCTACACTCTTTAGATATCCTGTACTGGTCAAAGTAATAGTCCAGATTATCTAACCACTCACTGAAAGCCCCAGGGTTAGAGAAGTCGTCGAATGTGAAATCTTTTGTTATGGTTCTACAAGTAAGGTCATCATCATCATCCCTAAGTCTATAGGTACTCTCATGTGCACTAGTAAGAATCTGATATCAATTATACATGTTGGACCGCATATCACAAGTCATGCACTAATCCAAGACACGGATGCAAGATCACACAAACCGACGGATGTAATTGAGAAACCAAGAAAACAAAACTATATGATGCACTAAATAAATAACAAAATTTCCTAAAAGTTCAAGTCCAAATGCACATAGATGCAATCCTAAAATGATGATAAAGTGACCAATCATTGAAACAATCAGTAGAGGAAAGCAATTAACAATGTACCTAGCAAATTTTAGCTGTCCATAGTAATTGCTGGGAATTTAACAATTGACAAAGTATCTCAAGTTAGGAGTCACCTGAGGAGTGAGTCAGTCATGCCCAAACATTGAGTTTCTCTAATATCCCTCGAAGATATATCCACACTGGATAAATAAAGGTCACCCAAGAAAATTCTGGACAACACTGGCACCGAACAAGGGCTTGTAGAGGTAGAATATGCTGTCCAAATACTGTGAAATCCTCCTAGTAGCTTTGGGACTCAATTATGAATCCAACGATTGAGACAAAATTCGAATCAGACTCTGAATGGGGCTGAAACGGACTCCAGAAGGTCGATGTGCTGCTGCTGAAAAAGGGCGGCTCATATTGGAGCCGATGATGTCAGCTCGACTCGGGTGACATCAGCTTGGCTCAACGAAGTCAGCTTCTGCTTGGATGACATCAGCGTCGGCTCGGGTTTGGCTCAGTCTGGGCCGTTGAAGTCAGCTTTGAACCGATGATGTCAACAATGAGCCGATGACGTCAACGTCGGCTCGCGTGGCGCGGATGTTGTTGCGAGCTGGTCGGATCCAATATCAGGTCAGGCCTGTTTCTGATATAAACCCGAAGTTAGATAATCAGATCAAAACCTTCTTCGGTCAAATCTTGGATCTGCTGGCGACGCTTGCGGCGACTGAGACGACCACGACGACTGCGATCAACTACGACCACTAGGTACTATAGGCGACGCAAGGAAGACGACAAAGGTGGCGTGGTGTTGGTGTTGTGCAGATCTACTGGCGAAGATCTATCGGTGAGATCACGAAGGCGATGAGTCGGAGGCCAATGACGAGGGAGGGACAAGATCTGGGGTCGGTGAGGGGAGTCGTTGACGCGACGGGGTTTGCAAACCCTAACGGTGGAGACGACGACGTTGCTTAGGGAACTTGGGGGATGGCTCGGCATGGGCGGACCCATTAGTGGGCTGGGCCGGGCTACATCCCGACCCATTTTTTATATATAGGCGTAAACCTAAATTTATTTTTGTTCTTTTTATATATTGTATTGGACCCCTTTCTATATTGGTTTTTTTTAACAAATTTATTCCTAGTTCCACTTCTGATTTAGTGGAGAATACTGTTTTATTTTTGATAAATTCATATAATTCATAAGTATATATTATAAAAAATTGCTGCCTACCCAAAAAAATTTTCTGGTTCCGCCCCTGTGGCTCGGAGTCGACGGTGGGGTCGGATATGGTCAGCGAAGTCCCCGATGAGGCTGTGTGATGATGACGAAGGTTGGAGTGGTGGCGTTTGGCAGTGTTGACGATGGTGACGAGGGCGGTGTTGATGATGAAGAAGATGAACAGGAAAAGTTTTGATTTTTTCTCTTTTTTTATTTTTCTTTTCTTTTTTTTTTTAAATCCGATCTAGGGTTTCAGATTTTTTTTGAAACTAAATAAGAGAAAAGGAGGGGGTAGAGGATCTAGGGTTTGTAGAGGAAGTGGCTAGTGTTTATTAGAAAACGAGGATTTTGTGAAAGGAAGGAAGAAAATAACAGAAATTTTAGCTCTGATACCAATATGATGTAAAACGAAAAGGGGAAGAAGATAAAGAGGGAAAAGAAATTAGGGATTGTAGAAATTGGGAAAAATAAAGGATAAAAATTGATTTTGACTTCACCAATTAGGAGATCTCTCTCCCACTCTGCACATCACCATGCAAGGGATTCAATTTGTAACGCAAATCACCATGCTTGAACAAAAGGGGTTTAATTCAAATCATCATGGTCTCCTTAAACAACTACAAGCCCGGCCTTATATAGGCCCGTACACTGAAGACTTTTCCCGTCATACCGATGTGGGACTAAAGTAAAGACTAAAGCAACTAAAACAAATAAAGAACTAAATAAAAAACTATAATAGATTGATCCCATCACTAATTTAATCATCTGTCTGAGCATATACCATGCGGACGCCTCCACAGATGGATTCTGTGAACGTGTTTGATTGGTTTTCTGCTTTATGTGTGCCTTAGGGTTGAATATAACTCCCTATACAAATCTACTAGCTTCTTCCTTCTTTCAGACTCTTTCTCAGTCTAGAAGAACTCTGGAAGATTTCAACATGACTAGTTTCCTATCTGCCTACTGGACCTTATTGGATTTTCCTTAGTTTTGTTGCAAGGAATATTTCACTAATTTAGCAGTTTGACATTGGGTTGACAGCCAGCTGAAACAATTTGTCAAATCTTTCATAGACCCTTGCACTCTCATAAACTAATCACATTGATAGGAAAAAGGGCCTTGACGACACTGATGACGATATCTCCAACAATGAGTCTCAACCTCGAACTTAAAACTTTGCCATGGAGTTGAGGGATCTGAGGTCTCTAAACAAAAGTCAGAGATCTGGTTACATTCTTGTAGTTATGCATGGGTGCCAGTAAAGAGCTTCATTGACTGTTTCTTGCCAGTTCTTTTTGTAATCTGTAACTGTTTTTTTTTTTTTTTCTGACGACTTCAATCAGGTCTGTAACTAGCTGACATGTAGGACCAATATTTTTAATACAACTTGACTTTCTCTCTATGCGTTACTTCATTCACTGTTTTTCCAATGGCTTAATATTAACCTGTTTGCACATCATTCCCATACATGATCTTTAGAAATTGTTAATGACGCAGGATGATAGGAGAAGAACTAGGGTTTGTGGTGAGATTGGGGATAAACTAATCTAGGTTTAAAAAATTGGGAAAAAAACTAGGGATTGAGAAATAGGAAAAAGAAAAAAAATTTGATTCGGGCCCCTCACCCAAGTGATCGCTCACCCTCCATGCATTGCACACAGAGATTTAGATTCGGGTGTGATATCTAAGAGAATCTCTCTCCCACTTCATACTTCTCACATAAAGATTGAAAAAACTCTCAAAATTTTCAAATAATCCATCCCTTCTCCGCAAAAGAACTACAATAATTTATATAGAAAAGAAGATGCGTGCATTACTCACGCCTCACATAAAGAAAAATAAAAATCTAATAAAAGAAGATAAAAACTAATAAAAAATAAAACCCTAGGTTTCTAGGGTTTGGTATTTGAGCCAATTGGTATCAGAGTCAAATTGTCGTCTTTCAAAAAAATCTCAAAACCTTAGATTTTTTTTCTCTCCTTTCTCTTCCCAAATTTTTGTATTCTCTTTTGAAAATAAAAAACTAATAAAAAATAAAAACTACTAAAAATAATTCTTCTTAAATGTCTTCATGTCCCCTACAATTCTCTCTAGTTAGAGAAAGCTCATCCTCGAGATTTTAAACAAACTCGCCCTTGAGCTCTCTATACTAAAGACATTGCCACATACTTGGATGATGGCTAAATCCAGAAATCAATAATTGGGGCACTCAGTCAGTCAGGTGAATTACTTACTCTCACGCATCACACACAAAGATTTTAAAAATTGAAGACTGAATTTGTTGCCTACACGTCTGAATCTAAAACGAGTCGGAATAGAATTACAACATTTTCTTGGGCCTATTGAATGGACAGTTGTCTCCACTTTGACTTCAAAAATCACTGGGATGCATAGAGAGTTTTTCATGATTTCAACGCCTCAAACCGCTCGAATCAGCTCCAAAATGACGGTGAAACGGTCTGAAAATCAAGGTGTTTGGTTGTAAGGAAGTGAGTGGAAGTAAGGAAATGAGAAAGTATAATTGCTCACTATCCTATCTATCAAAACACCGAAAAAGAAAAATAAGAAAACCCTTTTTCCTTTTCTCTTTTCTCTTTTACACAATAATTTCCTCACTTCCAGAGTACTACAGTTAATTTTGTGGTGATATAAATCACATTTTAATAAATTGTAATACAAAACAGTTAATTTTTGATCATGTAAATCTCATGTGCATTCTAATTACAGTCCTTTTTTTTTCTTAATAATTTTTTTTAATAATATTTTGCGGTCAACTTTGTGGTCAACTTTTCCACTTTCACTTCCACTTTACCATCCAAACACTGAAAAGACAAAACATTTTTCAAATCACACTTCCTAACAACATCTAAACACTGAAAAACTTACTAACCAATTTTCTAGTTCTAAAGGAAAGTATTATCACTTACTCACTTCTTCACTTCCTTACTTCCACCTTTAACCAAACAGGACTGCTAACAGTCTGAAATGGGTTTGAAACTGCATTGCAAGTCAGGTCTATTGAGATTGCTGACGGGTCGGATTTGATTGCTAATAGTTCGGGTCTGAGGCAGGATAGGATCCGACTGGAGGTTGCTGGCAGGTCGGATCCAGAGGTTGGAACGATGGAGGATGGTGCTGCAGTCGGGGAGGCTGCCGGCGGAGTGTTGCTGGAGTCGAATAGGGAGAGAAGGGTTCCGACGAAGTGGCGAAGGCGAGCTCTAATCGAACTCAGATTGGCGAGGAGTTTGCGGGAACTTGTGATCAAGAAAGATGTTGTCATCGAAGGGCGGCGAGCGAAAAGATAGAGGCTATCGGCGAGCCCTGTCATTGAGGAGAGAAGATCGGGGTCATCGGATCTCGATGATGGCGATCAGAGCTCAATGACGTTTGATTGAGGTCGAAGGAAGAGGTGTTGGCAAGGTCGGGTGTTGGCGTGGCGGCGCGAGAGAAGAGATCCGATCTGTCAATGGATTTGATAGAGTTTGGATCTGAGGTCGTGGGTTCAGATTGGAGTCGGCGAGATCTGTGGGACATGTCGGCGACGTAAGGGCTCGGGTTAGGGTTTGGGGCCGCAGTCGAGGGAGGAGTGAGAGAGCTGGCCGCTAGATGAGAGGAGAGTGGGTTAGGGTTTTGAGAGGAAGAAGGAGGTTAGGGTTTGGTTCGGGTGTTGAAGGAGAGGAGGAAGAAAGGTGAGTAGTAACCCACACGAATTTTCATGGATTTTCGGGAGATTTTTGATACATTTTTTCAGCTTTAGATCTAGGGTTTTGAATTTTTTTTTTTGGAATCAAAGAAAACTAAAGAATTGTAGGAGAAAAGGATGGAAAAGAGATCTAGGGTTTTAGGATTTTGTGGATAAGACCAAGAAATTTAGCTTTGATACTAATTTGATGCAAGACGGAAGGAGGAAACTA
The DNA here is from genome assembly GCA_038442645.1 of Agave tequilana. Classification (NCBI taxonomy): domain Eukaryota; kingdom Viridiplantae; phylum Streptophyta; class Magnoliopsida; order Asparagales; family Asparagaceae; genus Agave; species Agave tequilana. The sequence continues at coordinate 20,218 of JAVJIF010030764.1, read as the reverse complement.
GGGTTGTGAGAATTGTTGAAGAAATTAAAGTTTGTATGGCATTGTGGATAACTGAATATAGGGTTTGGGAAATTAGAGAAAAGATAAAAGTTGATTCGGGTCTCTCACCCAGATGATCGCCCACCTACTCCATGCATAGGACACAGATTTAGATTAGGGACTCACACCAAGAGAATTTCTCTCCCTCTTCATGTCTTTCACATGAAGATTCAAAAAAACTCTGAAATTTTTTAATAATTCATTCCTTCATGCAAAAGAACTACAATAGTTTATATAAAAAAGAAGAAACATGCACTACTTGTGCGTCACATAAAGAAAAATAAAAGCCTAATAAAAAAAAATAAAAAAACTAATAAAAAAATAAAAACTTCTAAAAATAGTCTTCCTAAATGTCTTCATGCCCCCCTCCAGTTAACCACCCCGGCATTTTGTAGGTGTCCAATCTTCTCTTTGTGGACTTTCCAGCAGGCACTGGGTACCTATGCTGACAGCACTGAGGACTATATTTCAGATGATGCAAAATCAGTTTCAGATCTGTATGAATTTGTTTTAAAGGTGAGTAAATTCTCAGTTTCCGTTTCATGACCCTAGTTCACTTTGCATTACTTGTAAACTATGACAATTGTTGACTGTTGTTGTTCAGTGGTTTGCTGAGTACCCTGAGTTCGTACAAAACCCATTGTATGTGGCTGGATGTTCTTATAGTGGTGTGGTAGTTCCAGCACTAGTACATGAGATAGCAAATGGTAAGGTCATTCTTCACCCTTTTACATGAGACAATGAGCTTAGACATATACATGCTTCCTTGTTGATAACAAATTATTTCAACATATATTTTAATTATTTCCTAACATGCTTCTATTTGATCAACTTATGCAGGAATTGAAGCTGGGCGCGAGCCGACTTTAAATCTCAAGGTTAATAACTTTGTATAGTATTGGTGCATAATAGAAGCTCCTTCGTGTGCATCAAGTCATGTTATCATCATTTACCAGCATTTATATGTCATTTCACCTATGCGTTTGATAGATTTTGTGAATCTAGAATATGATGTAAGGTAGCCTTTTATACTTTCTACTCAAATCATGCAAATTCTTGCATTTCACATGTTGTGATTATTTGCTGCTCGCCCTTTCATAACTCCAAGAATTTCTAAACACATTTCCCTTTTCTTGCCGTTACATCAGGGATACTCATTGGGCAATGCAGCAATTGATATAGATATTCAAAACAATGCCCAGGTTCCGTTTGCACATCGGATGGGTCTCATCTCAGATGAACTATTTGAGGTCAACTTCTTTTTTCCATTTTTGACTGTTATATGAACATAAAATGTATAACTAATCTCAGATACAATTTAATTTACTCATGTTGCTATCAGTAAATATCCCTCCTCATTTGTGTTCTCATGTATTTTGTATATACGTAAATATAAGCACAACTCTTTTACTTTTGTTCTTGACATTCCCTAGCATCTTACCTAACTTTTAAGCGGGAACAGGATTTAGCTAGAACTTGCCGCGGGAAATACTGGGATAACAGCCCACCCTGATTGCTTAAGAAATTTGGAAATCTATGAGATGGTAAGACAAAGACCTTGATTTTGGTATGGTTGGTTTAACTTCTTTCTAACACATGACTATTTGTGGTTAGTGTAACTTCTAACTAGTCTATATTTCAACTGCAGCAAATTAAAGGCATTAATAAAGAACACATTCTTTGCCTACCTTGCCATCATGAGATGGGGATCAGCATGAACATTGATGAATACGAATCTGTCAGGATGCACCAAAGCCTCTATGGAGAAAACGAATATAGTATACATTGTCATGTTAGTAATTCTTGGTGACTCCTGATGATTTAATCATGCTTGTTGATCTCAGTTGACATTTTTCACCCCTCATGAACTGTCACTTGCAAAGAAAAATAGTCATATTTATCATACATTTAGAGAGAATGCCAAGGCAACTTTATGATAACAACTGATAGTTCTGGTAAATTTTCTTCTACAATTACTACATTGTAAAAGTAAGCAAGCTAGAAAAGAAGTTATAATGTATTTCATTGTATTAAATGTAAATTAGATTTAGATCTTTTAACTAATTGGTTGGTCAACAATTATGCTGTTTATTTCTGATGATTGCTGTTGACATTTATTCTTTTTGACAGAACTATGAAAAATATCCTCACACTCTGTTTGACTTGGAATCCTCAAGGCAACTTATTCATGCAATGCCGGTATGATCTGTGATTTGCAATAATAAATTTGATGTTTTCTGCTATGAATCAGTCCTCCAAATTTAAGTTTTTTTTCAATAGTAAACCCCCTAATTCAAAAGGATGTTATAGTTATTTATGATTCAATTTTAAATAAAATGTGGTGTTCTCTGTGATCCCAGGCTGAAGTTACTGGACGGTGGAAAAGGTGCTCTGTTCGCGTTCAATATGAAAGGAACATTGGGATCTGACATCATACCATTTGAATCTCACAATGAAGGGTTATAGAGCCTTCTTCTATAGGTATTGCCGTAACAGCATACAAAATAGTTCTCTCAGTTAACAAAATACTTTTGGAACCTTATGTTTCAAAATCCGTTATACGTTCCGTTTTTTTTTTCTATTTTTTGTTGAATTTTCTTTGATCAAGGAGAGAATATGATAATTCCTTTAACCACTGGTCTACTATGAAGACTACAGCTGGGCTTGGTTTACAGATTTTACAGTTTACCCACATACACTACATGTAATAGCTACATTAGATTATGTTCTCACTTCCCACCAAAATCATTTAGTTTTGGACAAAATTGGCAATCCAATCTCTTGGGTCTGACCACTCTTTTCACTGTGAGAGGCTTCCAATTTGCAATTTATTCATCTCTTAATTTTTGTCCAATAATGAGAGGATATAGTGTATTCAGGATAGTCTCAGACATGTTTGACATTCCTGTGATGTAGGGAAAGTTACTAGCCAAAAATGGAGATTTTGATCCCAAAATTTCCACTAAAGGAGATAGTTTAGTTTCATGCCATCTTTACCTTGATGCTCATGTAAACAGAGAATTCAGTAGAGTTTTCCATCCAGCAACCTATCTAAGTGCTAAATTGATGTCCTATGCAATTTCCAAATCCAACAGCACATATTGACCCATTTCTCCAACACTCTGCAGATCTCAGTATATTAAGTTTTTAAAGTTAAGCTGACTGCTTGCCCATTAAGTAATGTGACTGTATTACGGCAATACCCAGGATTCTAGTTACCAATGGCAAGTTAGCTGTTTCAAATTCTAGTGAAGGTAATTTAGCTGTTTCAAATTCTAGTGAAGGTTATAGTCAGAGTGTGACTAACATAAGTGTTGAATTATTTAGGACAGTTCTGGCTTCACAATTGTAAGCTTAAATATATAGTTTGGTCATATCAAAAATCACCTTGACCTATTAAGGTAGGAAAGAGATGATTCCCAAGTAATTGTAAAGAAACAAAATCAATTATCTCACTTAGTATCATTGATTCCAAGCTTTTTGCTTGCAGTAATTCCTGCTGTAACTTCTCCCGCTGCTAGTACAGCTCGCAATCTATTATCTTGGAGTTCTTTATCTAGTAAAATCTGTTAGCTCGCAATCTATTGCATCTAGTAAAATGACAAAATGCTACCACTCTCCCAGCCTGAAACGCACAACATCAATAATGTGAAAATCTAGATAAGACTTCATGATAAGTACATATTTATACATGCAGTAAGTTGTCCCCTTAAAGGAACTTCTTATCATTTCATGGGAGCGTCTTACATAATATAATGGTCCTGAAAATGTGATCTTATTTCTTCTTTTTTTAGGGTGTCCCCTCTCTCTTTATAGTTTTCCTCATCCTTTATAATATCAACCTACAAGCATTTGCAAAAAAAAAAAAAAAAGTGAGATATATTCAGCTCCTGAATATATGGTCCTGGACTGTTACTTTTACCAAGCTGTAACAGAATGTATAATAGTTGTAATCAATCACTCACTGTATGTTATTATATTATTAAAAATGTTTGGACTTTTAGATGCATGATTGTGTCCATGTATGTAGATATGTATATTTGTATACTTTATTTTATATACTCCAATATTGTTTTACCATTTGTACGACCTTCTCTTAACAAATTATTGTGTCTCATAGCTGTGTACATTTTTGCGCTACACTGTCATAATCTCCAGTAACAAGCCAAACCTACTCTACACTGACAGCTTAACCATTTGTCTAGATCCTGCAAGAGCTACATAACAAGAACATAAAATCTCATCAGCATTTTTTCTTTGCAGTGAAAACATTGTGAATTCCTTTAGAATATATCATACAGACTTTAACCTACGAGACCGTATCGAGAATATTTTAGTGCAATTTCTTGCATCCTAAGAAGTATAGATATGGGATACATGATACATATAAAATACACCAGTAAAAATTTCTCGACAAACTGTAAGTCTTTAGCAATCCTCTAGATATGCTTTTAACCCTTCTATTCCTCTATTTAAGGTTTAAAAAATTGTTCCATATGTCACCCTAAATGTGTGGTTGTGCTCTTATAAAGTTAAAAACAGGTGCATTCTGTTCACACATAACAACAGAGATTTATTTATGAACTTAGCAAACTTTAGAGGCATGCCCAAAAATCTAAATTATAAAGAATAAAATCCCTTGGAGACATGGTGGATGTAAAGTGTGCTCTAAATATTTACTCAGAGACATTGTAGTAGATTGTAGAAAGTCCTAGGTTCAAGTTTTGTCTACGGCACTTGTTCTTGAAAAAGAAGAAGAAGAAGAAGAACCATTAGATTTTCTTCTGCATGCCATCTTCTTTCATCATTTTCTAAGAAACACATAGAAAATGGTGAGCTAGTGGCAATGTCAAGATCAAAACATTCTACGGCTCAAAGTTGCAGTTGAATATTTATTACTTCTTTGTTTCTTGTTCAGATATCCGTAGATCTTTATACTTTGCAAAGCTCACTGCTTGTTTCACAACTTCTGGTTGCACAAGTGAGAGGAATACTGCGTGAGAGAGATAAACATGTCAGTAACTTTCTCTTGCCATCTGATGTTTAACGTGCTCCGTGTTTTCTTTCTTTCTCTGTTTTCTCAGCGGAGATCATGACATGGTTGTTCCACACACTGCAACCCTTGAATGGATTAGAAGGTTTAACTACTCTGAGATTGAGAAATGGAATCCATGGTTTGTGGATGGCCATATAGCAGGGTATTATAATTATCCTCTCTTTTTCATAATGTGTCATATCTCATCTATATATGCTTCTTTTAGTGTAATTATCCGCGGTTTGTTTTCCAACCAGGTATACAGTTCGGTTCGATCACAACATATTATTTGCTACGATTAAGGTAAGAAAAAGAGAAAAAAATTAGTCCTAAAGCAATCTGCTCATGTTTATGATGAACTTTTTCTGGTTCACAGGGAGCTGGGCACACTGTGTGGGAGTACATGCCTCGCGAAGCATTCATTTCTTATGAGAGGTGGATTGTTGCTGATTCTCTCAGATGACTTTGGGAGTACATGCTTTTATAGAGTGCTGGGACATCAAATGCACATGCTGATGTGATCGATATTTGTCGGTTCGTTCAAACCGAGTCCGGAAGTTCAAGCTGCGCCGTGGAACAGTTGGTTGTTGAAGTGTGAAATGTTGTAACAGATTGATTTCTGGTTAATTTATATCGACTTGATGCATATTCAAGATCAGTGAATGAATTTAAAGCTGAAGTATACCAGTGTTGAGTCACAAAATGAGTCTGGTGGACTCCTGTAAGCAATCTGATTGTGGTTTCTTGTTTTTGTTCTCTCAAGCTTCAAATAAACTCTACGATGGCTCAATAAGTGCGCCCTGGAATAAATTTTCCATCACTTGTCAACTAAGCCAGGAGTCAGTGGCACTCATTTTTGGAGTTGTACCTAATCAATTCTTGATAACGACAAATTGTGTGCTCGTAGGGAGGGTGATTCTTGTGTATTTTGTGGAAGAATGTTGTTCTGAAAATGGACTTTTTTATGTCACCAGTATTTTTATTTGTTTTCGCGTCTAAAACTTGTAAAAGAATGATTTTTTTTTTTTTTTTTGGTAGATAGAGGGAGGTTACCAGCCCCTCAGGAGGTCACAACCTCTTGTATCCATCACAAGAATCCGACGTAGGTCAGGATGGTCAACTGAGCGTTTATAAATTCTGTGAAGCCTTTTTAACGGAATTATCGCCACCCCCAAAAGTGAGAAAGGCCCCCCAAAAATTTATAAGTGTGTTATTATTTTTTTCCTATTTCACCATAGTGAAAAGTCCAAAATATCCCTTTCTTCTTCCTTCTCTTTTTCTCATCTCCTTCCTTCTTCTCTGGCGACGCCCCTCTCCGGCCCGGCGCTCCCCCTCCTCCTCCCCTCGACCTCCCCCTCCTCCCACCACCCGATCTCCCCCTTCCCGGCTCCCCCACGACCTCCCCATAGCTTCCCCCGTCCCCCTCCCACTGTCTGTTCGGTCAGATCTGACCGAACAGCTGGAGGGGGGCGCCGGAGGAAGCAGAGGGTGGTTCGCCAGAGGAAGGGGAGGGTGGTTTGTTGGGGAAGATGGAGGGCGGTTCGCCAACAAGGGGGAGGGTTCGTCAGCAATGGGTTCGCCGGCGAGGGGAAAGAGGAGGAGGAGGAGAAGAAAATGATATTTTGGCCATTTTAGAAACTTTTAGGGGGGGCTTTTGTCAATTTTGCACACCTTAATCCATGGGGGATTTTTATCATTTTGGGGGTGGCAATATCCTCACTCCTTTTTAAGATGAATGGATATTGCCACCACAAAAGTGATGAAAGCACCCCACAAAAATTTACAAGTGTGTCATATTTTTGGACACAGCTACCCTCGTAGTGAAAACTAAAATATCTTCTCTCCTTCTTCCTTCCTCTTCTTTTTTCCCGGCAGCGAATGACGACGAGCCTTCTCTGCCTTCCCCTGCCCCTTCTCCCCCCTACTATGTCCGTTCGGCCGGACATCCGGACGGGGGGGGGGGGGGGGGGGGGGTGAGGTGGAGTGCGCACGGGGAGGGGGGCACTGGAGAGGTTGTCGGGGAGGAGGCAGGACTACGGCGGTAGAGGGTAGGTAGGCCTGCGGCGTGGGGAGGGGGAGGATGATGAGGGGACAGAGGAAAAGGAGGAGGAGGTGGAGGTAATTTTGTCATTTTGAAATTTTAGAGGTTTCTTTATCAAAATGATGGTACCCTAACTAATCTATAGAATGCCTTCCCCATGTTTTGAGGTGGCAATATCTGCTCTTGGTAGCCACACAATTGGTTCATCTGTTTGGACCACAAAAGGCCATGGGCCAACCCAATCCCCCAGAGATTCTTCAATGTTCGGCCTTAAAGCCGCCCACCCCTCTGCTGACTGTGCCAAGCTAAACGCACCACCTCCGCGACCGAGGAGCTGTAATCAGTGAAAGCTAGTTACAGGGTCTGTAGTTTACAAGCATAAGTTATTTACTCCAGAAGTTATGTCATACTCTGGAACACTCCCTCCATCAAAATTTTATGTTAATTTGTTTGTCCATCAGCTTTCTAGCTTCTGCGTTGTCACGGCCAGCAAACTTTTGTTGTATAGCACCAAAATAAATTTTGACAGACGACTTACTCAGAAACGCCCCCACGAATATTCTCAGAAATAGACTTTTAAAGATAATTATGCACAAAAGTACAGTTTTTTTTTCCCCACTTTTTATGCTCTGATTTCTGCTATAAGGCACACCGAAAGTAGATTCATTCTTAGTGCTAAATCCAAGTCTATCAGCCCAGTAACAACTCTATATCTTGATAACATTTCTTGAAATTAGTTCCACTTAAAGCACTTCCACCGCTGCCTCCGGGGCACAGTGGTGGAGCTCACATAATTTTTGCAAAAACCCTATCATCATCAGCGGGCCCCACACTGCCTGGGCTCAAGCGCAGGCAAAATTGCAGGACTCAAGCCGGGCAAATCACTGTAGGCGTCATTTTTCTCATTAAACCACGTTGTGCTTTTTACCCGGACACGGCAGTGGATGTGCTCTTAGAGACTCTGACAGAGGGATCATGATAGCAAATATATTCAAGACTGCAAACATATAAATTTCCGAAAAAGTATAGGCATGGAGAACAAATAAACAGAGCCTTGACTATTAACATAGACAATTAATGGTAAAATTTAGCAGCCATACTTTTCTTGAAGTTCTAGTGTTAATGCAATCTCTCCTTTTGGCCCAGCTTCAAAACAACATGGTCCCAAACATTTAAATCTGTTTTTTTATCACAAAGTCAACTATAGTGGATAAACAATTTTTTAATGAATCAAACATCTTTGGGTAAGAAAACATCCTCAAAACTTGCTTATTCCCTAATCACTTTGCTTCATTTTGAATTATACCAAAATAATACCTTCTTTGGGCTGGTTACTACTTCATATAATCCAAATGTAAATTACGAATCAAATTGCCTTGAACTAGGAAAAACCCATGTTTTTTTCGAAAAGAACACTTTGGTGGTGTGGTGGAGATTCTCCACTGTGAATAATCAGACGATCAATCCATACTACAAGCGAAAAAGGAAGATTAGAGTGTAAGTGTAAAGTAGGGATTACAACATAGACAATAGACGGAAACACATGATTTTTACATGGAAACTCAAATCGAGAAAAATCACGGGAGGAGGAGGAGGAAAATTCACTATAACTTGCGAGTTTACAGGAATTACATGAATTGGATGGTGTATGTTGAGTTTTTTGATTGAGTGGAAAGAAAAGAGAGCACTCTTCTCGCTGGAAGAGAAGGTCTATTTGTACTAAATCTTGGTGAAGGAAGAGAGTAGAGAGGTTTCTGCACGATCTTCTCGTGCAGGTTTATTATAATAGCCGTAATTATGAGCATTGGACTATTACGATATCTTCATTGTCCATAATTGTTCGCCTTGAATACAGGGGCATTACACGTTTTCAAGAGGTATGTGGTGTAATTATAGGCGGAGATCTCGGTGGTCGTTACAGGGGACTTTCGTAGTGAAGTCGGGAATCTTGAACTGTAGGTGACTTCAGAGAGTGATGTTTCCAGAACGGAAGGTTGCTCTGGATGGCGGAGCTTGAAGGGAAGGACCAGGAGCTGTGCGCATCTCGGTGGAAGCTATCAATTGCATGGACAGGTGTTACCATCTTAATAAGGGTCAAATTTTGACCACTATAGATGCTCCCCGCTCTTTCGCTTGCCGGAGCCTGGAGGAGGGAAGTAGAAAGAGCGGAGTTAGTAGAGATCCTTTAAAGGCATTGAATTCTTCTTGATATTGGTGAAGGGAAGGATCTGGTCCATCAATGCGAATCTTCTGAATTTTGCCTAGAGATCGTGTGGCTGGATGACGCTGGCACGTCAATGGATTATACTGACTTGAAATCTGTGCCTGGCGTCTTTTCAAATTCTGGCGCCATAATGACTGAGATCGTGTAGCAGAGACAGTTGATATCCTACCGATTCGGTTGACTGAGGATTTTGAGATGTGGATCGACTTTTTCGATGATAAAAAGGATTTGAATTGGAGATGTTTCAACTCCTCCTCCATTTAAAAATAGAGTGGGACCTAGGGTAAAAAATGTTTATCTTCTTCTCTGAAAAATCCTTGATTTCAAATTCTTTGCTCTGCTGGGTTGCCATGTCGTTCTTCTTCTTCGTCCAGTAGAGGAAAGAGGGAGAGGATGGAGATGGTGGAAATGGTTGTCAGGCTCTTGCCGTTCGGGAGTCTGGCTGGCGCAAAATATCAATCTTCGCGATGAGCTTGTCATAAAAGATTAGTTTTTGTAACAAGGCTCTGCTATCAGGAATAATATGTAAGGCTTCTGCTTCAACCTGATTGTTCGTTTGATCTTCGATCAGATCAATCCGGTTCTCATCTTGAGGCTCACAGTCTACCTGGTAGCGTGAATGAGGCAAGAGTGGAGGATGTCCTAGACGGCTACTAAGAAGAATGTGACTCCACGACAATCTTACTTGTCTTGGAGTCTTCATTCTGATCGAACACTGCTGCCTCGCGTTTGGAGACTCTTTTCTTGTGGTGACCAACAGAAGGGAAGTATGGGGAGTTTTCGTGTGATGTCGATGATGAAACACTCCTTCCAGAGCTCGACCTCTTCCTCAAAGGGCCAGTGTGTGATATCAGACTGGCTTGCGAATTTTCGTCTAGGGTTCGAGGTAGAGAGGAAAAGATTCTTCATCTGAAGGATCTTTCTTTTCTGAGGGAACCTCTCGAAGCTTTCTCCGGGGTCTTCGGGTAGTGGTGTGAGCAATGGGACTGTCCTTTGACAGATTTCTCTGTAGGACATGCTTTTTGAATTCAGAGGTATGGTCGGACATTGCAATAGAATGAAAGGGCCGGATCATCTGGTTTGCTTTACCATCAACTTTGTTCGGAATCGATCATATCTCCTTGGAGTGCCTGCCTTTAGCTTTAGGATATTTGATTTGGCATGTGAATTGTTTGTAAGTTTGCGGTGTTGTTCCTGAGTGGGGGTTGTCCCATCAGTGGTACCTGCAAATTTTAGTCTTCGAGTGGGAAAAATCCCAGTAATGGAATTGGCTTCACGTATGCTTCCGAGTGGGGGTGTGACTCATAAATGGAGCTGTGAACTTGAGACTCTTAGAAGAGGAAATTCATACAGCAGAGTTGGCCTCTGAGTGGGGGAAATTTCAGCAGTAGAGTGTGAGATTTGGTAGGGCTCTAAGTGAGAAAATCCCACAGCGGATGGATGATGCGTATACAAGCATGTAATGATGCAACTTGAATTAAATGTTAAATGCAATATTATAAAAAATGAAAGGCATAAATTAAATAGATTAGGTCGACATGGCTATGTATACTCAACTTTTAATCGCACGAAACTAGTACTTCGAGAATCCAATGAGGAAACCCTCAGGTATACACCATGTGTCTTGTGCAGTTATACGCTAAACATACACAACTATATCATTCCAAGATGAGTAACACATGCACACATTCACAAAAGTGATGTTTGGATAATACTTGGGCGACTATGCCTTCTCTGGTGTCCTTGACGCTTCCAACCTATAATCACATGAAGCTAGTATGTTGAGGGGATACCAAACTAGGAAACCCTCATGCATATACCTTATATTTTATGCAATCATATGCTCTTCGGAACGGTTACCTGCAAATTGAAAAAAGACCTGAAGTGTGGGTATCATGATTGGATGCATTGACTCAGAGTGGGAGAAATTTCAGCAGCAGAACTGATGATCTGGATCTCCGAGTGAGGGAAATCCCATCAGTAGAGTTGGGGCCTCCAAGTGGGGAAAATCCCATCAGCGGAGTTGGCCTCCGAGTGGGGAAAATCCATCAGTGGAGTCAGGTTCACAATCGCTTCCGAGGGACGAAATCCCATCAGTAGAGCTGTGACCTCGGTAAGGACCTGAAGTGGGGGTATCATCCATCGACAATTTGGATGCGTCTACTCCGAATAGGGAAAATCACAGCAACGATGTGACGATCTGGCATGAACCCGACAGGGGAAAACTGCATGGAGTTCATCCACACGTGGGTCAGATCTGGGGAGCCTGTAGGCTAGTGTTTGTGTTTTCGAGGGGAAAGATCCCATCAGCAGAGCATCAAAAGTAAGCTCTGAGAGAGGGGAATCTCTGCAATAGAGCAGGACTCCGAATGGGAAAAACTCACAGCGGAGGGTTTCGATTCTCATAGGCTAATCGAGAAAGGGTATGTATGCGTTGCCATCTTCGAGTGGGAAAAATCTCGGCAGCAGAGCGTAAATACACAATCCTTCAAGGGGAAAATCTTAGCAGCAGCGTGACCGACTCCAAGTGGGAGAAATCATAGCATCAGAGTGGATCCGAGTGGGGAAAATTCCATCAGCGGAACATCTGAACACAGTCCTCCCTGTGGGGGAAATCCCATTGCAGAAGGACCGACTGTATATGGTTGTGTATATGTGTATACTCGATATATGTAGTGTTGCATGTGTGGGTTGTTCGGTACGGAAAGAGATTTGCCGTAAAATTTCCTTGAATCAGTTGAAAGATTACAACAAAACAATATTCCGACTACAAGGGAGGGAGGATGTATGAATCTTCCTTTGTTTAGTGCTGGGTTCTTCGTGTGGCGATGGAGAGTGAATCTTGTTCTCCGTTGACCAGATGACCGTCCTGGACCGTCGGGGGTCTTCTCTTTGGCCGGTAGGGGAGTAACTCAGCTCCGTCTACCAAAACTCTCAAAGAGGAGGTAGGCAAAGAGCGGCTAGTACTCAGTAAGCTCGCTGAAGAGTCTTCTCTCTCTTGTTGGTGTCAGGCTTCTCTCTCTCCTGGATTCAATCAATCGACCCTTCCTTCATAGCCAACAGGGCTATTTATAGGGGTCTTAAGGGGTGATCGTGCCCCCTAAAATGCGCCTGAATGAGGCCGTTACCCGCTATACGCGCGGTAACTGACCTCCACGATCTGGGGCGGTTGCAACTGAGACGCGCGCCTTGATGCTGAGACGCGGGCTTCAGGCCGACGCGCCTTGATGCTGAGACGCGGGTTTTGAACGAACGCGCCTTGAAGTTGAGACGCGGGCTTCGGGCCGACGCGCCTTGATGCTGAGACGCGGGCTTCAGGCCGACGCGCCTTGATGCTGAGACGCGGGTTTTGAACGAACGCGCCTTGAAGTTGAGACGCGGGCTTCGGGCCGACGCGCCTTGATGTAGAGACGCGGGCTTTGAACCAAACGCGCCTTGAAGTTGAGACGCGGGCTTCGGGCGACGCGCCTTGATGCTGAGACGCGGGCTTCAGTCCCTTGCGTCTAATGTTTAAGACTGCTGCTTTGATGGCTTGCCTTGTTAGTCATTTTTAGACAGCCTACAGAACCCCCTCCAAAGTTTCCGATATTCCGCAGTTGAATGGGACGGATTTCGAAATACTTTGGACTTAAACCGCGTTCGCCTTTGTGACTGGACTGTTGATGCTTCGGGTTTGATCTTATCCGAATTTGGTCTTCGTGAGTGTACTGTTGAACTCTTAGAAGCCATCAGAGTCGATCGTGTTGAGTGTCTAGATACACAGCCTAGACCTCCCCAATTGCTTTTAGTCTGTCACGGGTGCGTTTTTGGCTGGGAGTAGTTGGTTGTCTGTTGGCGCCAGTGTACTGTTGAACTGTCTTGCAGACGCATAAGACTGGACGCAGGCTCCTTTTGAAAAGCAGAGGCTGCTTTGAAGACGCAGCTTCCATAAAATAGACGCGATATTTGGCCAGACGCGAACTCCTTAGAGGAGACGCGATCTTCCGAACGCACTCTTGGAAATGCTGACGGGGCATGTCCGGTGCGTTTTCTGGGCGCGGACTTTATGCTATGTCATGATTACGCCGCCAGCTGGCCTGGGGAAACGGTGAAATCTTTCTTTTTGGCGCGCGGATACCCGGTTCATTAAATGAACTGCTCCACGTGTCAACTTCTGACTCGCGGCGGGGTTGCGACGCATGATCTTCGCCACCAGAAATGATTTTGCCACACGCGTCAAGCGACGATTCGCTACAGTGTCCCTTGGGTCACGCGTCGCGTAATCTTCGCGAATCCCTGTGCCTATAAAAGGCAACAGTTGAGGAGATTCCTCTTCTTCTCCGAACGCGTTTGCTGAGAACTTTAGAAAAACACTTTCCCTTTCTGTTCTTCTGTCCAATCTCAGACCAAGTTCGCCATGGCACCAAAGACCAAGCCGACCGCTTCTTCCTCAAAGGCGACCACTACTGAGGCCCGGAGGGGCAGTTCTTCTTCTGCGCAGGGCGTCGTCCTCCAAGGTCTCCAAGGTAGTATGCCCTCTAGGCATGAACCCTTAAGAACTTTAACACATTAAAACGTGTTTGATTCCCAGACGCAGTCTTTGGGATGATAACCGGGACGCACTTCGAGTCCTTCACTTAGAATATTTCTAATTGTGAAGGTCTCTGGACGCAGTTTGCAGAACGCAGATTTGATCTTCGTGTTCTGTATCATCAGGCGCCGATTTGATGAATCTGGCGTCTGAGTCCAAGTGCTTTGAAATTCCACAAGTCTTGGTTTGCAGAACGCGGATTTGATCCTTGCGTTCTGTGCCATCAGCTGCCGATTCTGATGAATCCGGCGTCTGAGTCCACGTACTTGGAATTTCATAAGTATTGGTTTACAGAACGTGGCTTCAATCCTTGCGCTCTGTGCTTCCTGACGCAGATTTGCAGGTCTGGACGCGGCTTTGATAATTCCTGCGTCCAGCGTCTCTTCTGCGTTTGGACGCAGATTCGCAGGTCTGGACGCGGATTTGATAATTCCTGCGTCCAGTATCTCTTCTGCGTTTGGACGCAGATTCGCAGGTCTGGACGCGGATTTGATAATTCCTGCGTCCAGTATCTCTTCTGCTTTAGACTAGGAACACTTTAGTATTTCTCCTTGCTTTTGGTAAAGCATCTGACTAAAGTGTTTTTATCTTTTTGCAGCGCCGCAACCTGATACTTCACTCCCCAAGATACGCCATTTTGGGCATGTAGGTGGTGCTGACCGGAACTTGACCTTCGTGCTACAAAGGACTGTTCCTGTGACTGCTGACCAGTCTCCGGCTCGTGAGAAGAAACTCTCGAATGTCGATATGAGGACCCTTCGAGTGCTTATGACCGATGCAGCATTCACTACGGATGATGGCAGCAAGCTGGAGAAGCCCGCCTTCTTCTTCGGGGATCGTATCCATGATGGCGGCCATCGCGTGTACGAAGGGACTTACACTTGGCTCCGTCAAATAGGGGCAGAAGGTTCTTTCTCCCGGCCATGGAGAGGATGTACCCTATGTTCTATTTCCAGCATATGTCCGTCCCGCGGAAGATGGAATTTGACCTTGCTCGATATGCTCCTGAGGTTACTCTTGGCGATCTGGGCTCCCACTACCAAGTGCACCGTCATGACAGCCACGACGGGTCTGTTATCGGCCTTTTCCCTGGGTCGCGCAAGAGGGAGATCCCGTCTGGAGAGATACCGCACATTGGCACCACCTTCCTCAACGCATTCATGGCAGCGGAGGGCGATTATCCGGTGGCGTTCCGTGCGTATGGGTGGATCCGTTCCACGGAACATTACTGGTGGGGCAGAATGGTTGGCTTTGTCCTTACCGAGCTCGGGGATTTGCTGAGGCGCATAGGACTGTACCCAGCGGTCAGGGCTGTACAGTGGGGGATCCCTCAAAGTTCTCAGAACTTCTTTGGGATCTTAGAGCGTTACAATCCTTTGACGGGGACGTTCTTTACTCCAGTCGGGGAGATGGGCCTTGCCCTACACGAGCTGCACGAGGTCTCAGGACTGGTAACAGGGGACATGCCCTATGAAGAATATGTCCCTACGCTGTGGAGCTTCGCCACGTGAAGGAGGAGTTTCCCCTGATATACGAGACCTACTGGGAAGTGCTATGTCACTTCCATATCTGCGGTCAGCTCACCAAATGGCGGTCGCAGGGGGTCAAGTACCTGTCTTGGGCCAGTTATTTGTTCAACAATGTGAACACCAAAGACCACTTGATCACCCGACTGGCTCCCAGCTCTGATAGGGAGATTGAAGACCGGATTGACCAGGCTTCTGAGAAGTTCTACACCACGGAATCGAACGAAGATGGTTTCGACCCCGACTTGGTTTTCGAAAGCTTCCACCATCAAGCCCGGACTCCTATCTCCGATCGGGCGCTGCTGGCAGGTTTTCTGATGCTGTGGCTAAAGCGTTGTGTGGTGCCCACGCTGCCACATGAAGTTATAGTTGCCGACGTGGTGTACCCGGCGGTGCTTCTGGCCCATGGCAACCCTATAGCTCTTCTCCCGACCGTGGTGGCTGGTATTCAGAGCGGGCTGCGGGCGCTGGCTAAAAGCTTTTGTGAGCCCCCAAAAACTGTGGATTCCGAGGGAAAGCCGCTCACGGACTCAAGAGGGAATCCAATGGTGAAGCATCCCAATCTCGGGTCGAGCTGCCTTACACATACCTTATGGCCTGGTATGTGATGCACTGCCCCTCTTTGATGACGGCGGTGCGTTGGAAGGAGGACTCCGTCCCTTCATACAGCGATTGGAGGGTTCGAGGTGGCAGGATCCTTACATATATTACATCCGGAAGCGTCTTTCAGCCCCGGCAAAACTATCAGCTCAATCGTTGCCTCCCCCAGATCCCTGATGCATCCTACGGCGATCTACTTGTCGATTCCGCCGGCCCAGATGATTTCTCGAGGTTATCCCAGGGAGCCTTCTGGTGGTTGCTTAATATTCGGCCCGGGTACATGCTTTTTCGACAAGGGACGTCATGCACCATTGAGCCATACATGCCGAATCGCTTCGCCCGACAGTTCGGCTATGACCAGCTCTATATCGGGAACCCCAATGCTCAGCTCGCCTTCGAAGGGAACTTGTTCGAGGGTGCTCGGGCCTGGTATTATAGTGTGGCTGGAGGGACAGGGACAACCTTCCGTCTACCTCTCGAAGCGCCCAAGTGCCAGATGAGTCTAAGCTATTGTACTTGGTACTCCCAAGCCGTCCAGACACCAGACTTTCTTCCGGCGTTTTCATGTATCGAGAGCATCAATGCAAGTCTCGAGGCAAGGAAGGATTCCGCTAAGCCAACGAGACTCGTAGAACAGTACCTGAAAGCCCGGAAGGAGGTCGAGAGGAAGACGAAAAGAGAGCCACAAGCTACAAAGCCACAACTGCCAAGGGCAGAGCCACGAGCGGCGAGGGCGGAGCCACCAGTAACGAGGACGGAGCCACGAGCGACGAGGGAGGAGCCGCGGACGAAGAGATGTAAGCAGGTGGTGAGTAAGCGTCCTCACCGCCCCACTTCTGTTATTGAGCCTGCCCCGAAGAAGGTTAGGAGGGACTTGGCGGCTGAAGTCTCCCAATCCGGAGCTATCTCTGCCGGAGTTGAGGCTCCTCCTGAAGACGTCGTCAGAGTTGAGGAACCTCCGGAAGAGGAGGATTTCCCCCCTTTAGTTCGTGCTTCTAAGTCGCACCGCGAGGCTGTGGAGGAAGGGGAGTTCATCGAACAACCCGTTATTGCTGCTGATGCCGAATCCCCAGAGATTGACATAATGGGCGATGAAGATGTTGAACTTCCGGAAATCTCAGCTCAGCTCAAACCTCCTTCTGCTCATGAAGGGAGAGATGAGGCACAGCAGTTGGGGTCTCCAGGCGTCTTCATCTCTAGTTCCAGGGCCGTCGACCCTAGTCCTACTACTGGGGTGATTGGAGGCAAGGCTCCGATTACGGAGCTTCCTGAGCTGTCGTCTTCTTCGTTCTCGGGGAAAGCCTCTTTGAGGACGACGTCGACTATAGCGAGGAACCCGCTCCTCCTGATCAAAGCAAGTTCTTCCATGTCTCAGAGGAGGAAATGTATGGAGGCGAGCCATCGTCTGCACCGTCAGTGGCGGCTATCCCTGTTAAAGGTACCCTTTCCCCTCCTGTCCAATTTTCTCTTTGCATGTTGAAGAAGATGTCTTGACATTCTTCATTTTATATTGCAGGGCCAACCGGAGATGCCGAGGCTACAACCTCCTCGCATATTGAGGAGATGGTGGGAGAGAGTGACTCGGCCACAGGGAATTGAGACCTCAGCTGCTGAGATGCCCTCAGAGGGGGCAGCTGCTGATACTGGGGAGCCTTTCACTCTACCAGAGGAGGAAGCCACTACTGAGGTCAAGAAGGCTCGGGTGGAGGGTCCGACGGCAGGTCCACTCCCAGGAGATTGCACAGCTCAAGTTTCAAGTGAAGCTTCTGAGGAAATCGTGCTTGCCACTCCATCATTGGTCGCGGAAGTTCCCGCAGGGATAGCACCTCCGGAAGCACCAGTGGCTGGTTCCGCTCTTGCCGTATCGGCGGTTAGCATGACTTCTGCGCAAAAAGAGCCGGCCTACACCTTCTTTCCCGAGATAGAAAGGGGGTCGGGGAGCGTTCCGGGTGATGACAGCATGGACTTCCTGACGCGCAGTACGGTGCGGCAGTTCTTTGAAGCGATGCGATCGTGCATCGACTTTATCCTTTCTGGGCGTCGTTCTTTTGACTTTGCCCGGAGATTTCTCGGGAATGTGGCCGAGAACATCGAGCTAGTCGGGGGCCTTCCTCTTGCTCAGGCATGTATGCGGGTGGTGGATCAGTTGGAGAGTGACCTGAAAGAGCTGAAGTCTTTAGACGAAGCTGACTCCCTCCACGAAACCCAAGTCATCCTGGATAGCCTCCTTTCTGCCCAAAGGCAAGAGCGACAGGAAGTGGAAGTACAAATTGTCGAAGAGGTCAGCAACCTTGAGCGTTCCCAGGCTGAATGCCAAAGGCTGATTGAAGACTCAGGGGATACTGAGCTTATCATGCAGAACACAGAGCTTGCTATTACCAACGCTCGGGCTGCCATTGCTAAGGCCAAAGCCATGCTAGCTGTCAATGAAGAGAAGCTCGTCGCCCTCCAGAAGAAGCTAGAGGAGCAGAAGGCTGCAAGGGTACGGGCTGAAGAGAGCCAGTCTGTTCATCTCTCCAGATTGGAGACTTTGCGAGCCCAGCTGGCTGAAAAACCCTGCCTATCTGAAGAGGAGCTGCGGGTCCAGGCGATGATGGAGGCTGAGAAGGCACGTCAGCATGAGATGCATCGTCTCAGGGAGCGCATCCGTTCCCTACCAGATCGAGATTTTTAGCCTTCTCCTCCCCTTTTTTTGTAACGCTCAATCTTATTTGTATAAGAGAGCGTTTTTGTATCACTTTCATATTTTTTGGATATAAATAAAAGTGACACCCTCCTTTTTACTTCTTTTGTCTCGAACTCTTTGCCTTTGGTTGGACATGTAGGAGCAAGGAAGTCTTTTGATCTTTATCAAAATTATAATCATAATCTTAATAAGTCAAAAGTATTGAGGAAAGATCTTGTTCCAAGAACTTTCATGACACTGTCAGAGGTGTAAGCTTAACTTGACAGAGGTGATTTTTGGTGGACCTGCCACTTTGTGGAAGAAAGTGACAGGTGGAGTTCGTACCCCCAGGAAAGATGAACTTTTATCAAGGATTTGTGCTAACTTGATTTCAGATCAGCTGGGGATTTTGATGGAAACATTGTTTATTGGTGTAATGTTAACCAACAATGCCTCCAAAATGAATTCGATATTCTGTTGGGGAGAATATCAATGAAACTAGACTCGCGGGGGAATCTAGGGAAGTCCTTACCGTTAGAGGTGTGATATTAACTTAACGGGTTGGAAATAGTCTTGTCAGAAGTGTAATGTTAACTTGACAAGGACATGAGTTAGAGGTGTGATATTAACTTAACTCATCGACATCTCAGTTTTATAAGGGAAACTGAGGGTGTCACTGTCATAGGTGTGATGTTTAACTTAACAGTGAGGGTAATGCTAGAGGTGTAATGTTGAACTTGGCATTAGTCGTCTCGGCTTGAAGAAGTCGAGGAAAGGTCATAGCCATAGGTGTATTGTTGAACTTAGCAATGACTCGGATGCTAGAAGTGTAAGTGTTAACTTGGCATCGTCCATTCAGCTTCGATATGGAAGTCTGAAGAAAGGGTGACTGTCAGAGGTGTAATATTAACTTGACGGGCACCTGATATACTGCTTAGAGGTGTAATGTTAACTTAAACAGTAGTGTTGTCAAAGGTGTGATATTAACTTGACAAGAATTGGCTCTTGATAGGAGCAATTTGAGGACCTGTCATTCTATTGATGAGAATTGACAAGTGGAATTTGAAATGCCAGAGGTATAGTGTTAACTTGCAAATTTGAAGTTTGCTGCTCTATGTAGAGTGACAAGCGGGGATTGTACTCGACAAGGAGTATTCATTACAGAGGTATAGTGTTTAACGTAGTAATGTTTGTATTTTGTGGTCCTACCATTCTATGGATGAGAATTGTAAGAGATTTTGGAGGAGAGAGTGGAATCAGGGCCACTTAGGATTTTTAGCAACCCTCAGCTGTCAACGGATTTGAGGTGCCTTTACCAACTACCGTTTGAGTGGGCTAGCCATGCTATTCCCTCAGCATGATGAGTTTGTCGAGGACTTATGTTGGGCTTAGATGCCAACCTTTTCTCTTATCCTTAGCCGTCGAAGGCGTTGGATTTTTTTTGATCAAGAGGTGTGGTATTAACTTGATCGGCAGGATTTTTAGCAAACCCTCAGCTCTCAACGGATTTGATGTGCC